>PVKU01006449.1:0-103583 GCA_004027475.1 Anoura caudifer
TCATTACCCTCCACCCTGCACACCCCCTCCCACCCACATTCCCCCCTTTAGTTCATGCCCATGTGTCATAAGTTCTTTAGCTTCTACATTTCCCACACTATTCTTGCCCTTCCCCTGTCTATTTTCTACCTACCATCTATGCTACTTGTTCTATGTACCTTGTCCCCCTCTCTCCTCTTCCCACTCCCCTATTGCTAACTCTCCATGTGATCTCCATTTCTGTGTTTCTGCTCCTGTTGTAGTGGTTTGCTTAGTTGGCTTTTGTTTTAGGTCTGGTGGTTAATACCTGTGAGTTTGCTGTCTTTTTACTGTTCATATTTTTTATCTTCTTCTTATTAGATAAGTCCCTTTAACACTTCATATAATAAGGGCTTGGTGATGATGAACTCCTTTAACTTGACCTTATCTGAGAAGCACTTTATCTTCCCTTCCATTCTAAAGGACAGCTTTGCTGGATAGAGCAATCTTGGATGTAGGTCTTTGATTTTCATGACTTGGAATACGTCTTTCCAGCCTCTTCTTGCCTGTAAGGTCTCTTTTGGGAAATCCGCTGACAGTCTGATGGGAACACCTTTGTAGGTGACTGTCCCCTTGTCCCTTGCTGCTTCTAGAATTCTCTCCTTCATCTGAATATTGGGTAATGTAATTATAATGTGCCTTGGTGTGTTCCTCCTCAGGTCCAACTTCTTTGGGACTCTCTGAGCTTCCTGGACTTCCTGGAAGACTATTTCCTTTGCCAGCTTGGGGAAGTTCTCCTTTATTATTTGTTCAAATAAGTTTTCCACTGGTTGCTCTTCTTCTTCCCCTTCTGGTACCCCTATAATTCAGATGTTGGAATGTTTAAAGATGTCCTGGAGGTTCCTAATCCTCTCCTCATTTTTTTGAATTCTTGTTTCTTCTTTCTTTTCTGTTTGGTTGTTTCTTTCCTCCTTCTGGTCCACTCCATTGATTTGAGTCCCAGTTTTCCTCCCATCTCTGTTGGTTCCCCATGCATCTTTCTTCATTTCACTTATTGTAGCCTTCATTTTTTCATCTAATTTGTGAGCAAAATCAACCAATTCTGTAAGCATCCTGATTACCAGGGTTTTGAATTGTGCATCTGATAGGCTGGCAATCTCTTCATCGCTTAGATAAACTGGCTCTGGGGCTTTGATTTGTTCTCCGGTTTGAGCCATTTTCATTTCTGGGTTTTTTTTCTTTGTTTGTTTTGTCTAGTCGTGGCTGTTTTGTAGTGAGGGGTGGAGTCTCAGGTGTTCCCCAGGGCGGGACAGCCCAGTCGCTGGGTAGTGACACTGTATGTGGGGGCGGGGTCTGAGAGGAGATAATGGCAGTTGCTTTACTCACTCTCAGATTCCAGTTCCTTTCACCACTTCCCCTTTGCCTGGATTATCTGCACGTGAATGTGGGACCACCCGGTCAGCCAGCCGCCTTGTGCGGCCTCACTGGTTCTGCACAGTTGCTGCCCTGTGCCCGGGGTCTGCTAGTCGCTGCCTGTGCACCTGGGGGCTGCCAGCCGCTGCTGCCTGCGTGCCCGTCCGCACCTCCGCTTTTTCCTGCCGCGACCCCGCCCCTCTTACCGGTCTGGATGAATCGTTGTTCGACTTCCAAACAGTTTGATTTTCTGAGTTCGGGTTGTTTTCTTGTTTCTAAATCTTTGTTGTCCTTAATTTTGGTTGTGAGAAGAGGCACAGTGCATCTGCCTACGCCTCCATCTTGGCCGGAAGTCTCTCTCCTTCATTTTAATCTTCTCTAATGTAATTATGATGTGCCTTGGTGTGTTCCTCCTTGGTTCCAACTTCTCTGGGACTCTCTGAGCTTCCTGGAAGTCTGTTTCCTTTGCCAGATTGGGGAAGTTCTCCTTTATTATTTGTTCAAATAAGTTTTCCACTTGTTGCTCTTCTTCTTCCCTTTCTGGTACCCCTATAATTCGGATGTTAGGATGTTTAAAGATGTCCTGGATGTTCCTAATCCTCTTTTTTGAATTCTTGTTCCTTCATTCATTTCTGTTTGGTTGTTTCTTTCTTCCTTCTGGTCCACTCCATTGATTTGAGTCCCAGTTTTCCTCCCATCACTACTGGTTCCCTATGCATTTTCCTTCATTTCACTTAGTGTAGCCTTCATTTGTTCATCTAATTTGTGACCAAAATCAACCAATTCTGTAAGCATCCTGATCACCAGTGCTTTGAACTGTGCATCTGATAGGCTGGTTATCTCTTGGTCACTTACACTTAGATGTATTGGCTCTGGAGCTTTCATCTGTTCTTCTATTTGAGCCTTTTTTTTTGGGGGGGGGGGTCTGGTCGCTCGTGTTATGTAGTGAGGGGCGGAGCCTTAGGTGTTCACCAGGGCAGGGCAGCCCAGTAGCTGGGTTGTGACGTAGTATGTGGGGCATGGGTCAGAGAGGGAACAAGGGCGCTTGCTCCGCTCTCTCTTGTATTTCAGTCCCTTCCAGCACTTCCCACAAGCAAATTGGGCCCTTCTAGTGCTGGTTCCAGGGTGGGTGGGCTTGTGTACATTCTAGGACTCTGCAGGTCTCTCCAATAAACTCTCCTGTGAGGCTGGGAGTCTCTCCTGGCACCTCAACCCTCACAAGTGTTTTCAATTGGTGCTTTTAGGCTTTATTTCCAAATGCTGGGCCCCTAGGTTGTGCAGTCTGTCTCGCTCCCTGTTTTTGCTTGGTTTATTTGCGTATGAATGTGTGTCCGTGGTCAGCCAGCTGCCTTCCACGCCTGGGGTCTGCTAGCTGCCGCCTGCACACCCAGGGTCTGCCAGCCATTGCCTGCGTGCCTGGGACCACCAACCACCGCTTTTTCCTGCCGCCACACCTCTCCGATGGCCACCGACTCTGCTCCTCTTACCGGTCTGGATAAAACTGTTGGACTTCCTTACAGTTCAATTTTCTGTCAGATTAGCTTGTTTTTTGTTGTCCTTAATTTTGGTTGTGCGAGGAGGCATATTGTGTCTACCCACGCCTCCATCTTGGCTGGAAGTCCATATAATTTTAATTCTTGCAGACATTTTAGAAAACATAATTTACAAAAGTTTCTATCTTAATTTTTTATGTAACATTTTAACATACATATTTTATTATATTACTTAAACTATAAATATTTCTTAGATTACTTATTTCCCTACTATTGAGCTTTGGATTATATTCTAATTTTTCTATTTTAATAGTTCATTTACTATTTCTTTGAACGAAACCTTTTCTATATATAGGAGTATTTTCTTTGGATACAATACAAGACATGGAATTACTGGATCAAACTATCTGAACACAATGAAAAAAGTATCTTCGTATTATTTTAAAAAGTTTTCCACTTGTATGCCCTGGCTGGTGTGGTTCAGCGGTTTGAGTGCTGGCCTGCAAACCAAAGGGTCACCAGTTCAATTCCCAGTCAGGGCACATACCTTTGGGCCAGGTCCCCAGTAGGGGGCACAAAAGAGGCAACCACACATTATGTTTCTCTCCCTTTCTCCCTCCTTTCCCCTCCTCTCTAAAAATAAATAAATAAAAATCTTTAAAGAAAAAAATAGCCCTAGAATAGCCCTGGCTGGTGTGGCTCAGTGGATTTAGTGCTGGACTGTGAACCAAAGGGTTGTTGGTTTGATTCCCAGTCAGGACACATGCCTGGGTTGCAGGCCAGTTCAGGTCCTCAGTTAGGGGGCATGCAGGAGGCATCCACACATTGATATTTCTCTCCCTCTCTTTCTCCCTCCCTTCTCCTCTAAAATAAATAAAATTTTTATAAAAATTTAAAAAATAGAAAAAAATAAAGTTTTTCACTTGTAATCCTGCCTTCCACAGATAATAGATTTACGTGCCCATGACTATTCCCTATGCATATTTTTAAGACTGAGAAATAATGTTAAATTACTATAAAGACTCAGTTTTCTTTTTTTTACAGTTTTTCTCTAAGAGAAAAAACAAAATAGTGTATCACGTGATTCCAGTTCCAAGAAAGGCATTCACATAAAACCTTACCTCTGGTGGTCCATGGAACGAATAGGAGTAGAGAATGGGCTGGATCATGATGAGGGACTGGGTTAGATCCTGTCGGGCAAAATGGTGTCTGTAATACGATGACTCATCAGGACTGTTATTAAACACTTGAAGAAATGGAGATCTTCTAAGATGGAACATGAACTGCATTCATAAAGGAAAGAAAGAAAAAAGACAAGACCATATACCTGTAACCTGCTTAGATACCCAAACAGTAGACTTACCTTAGGTCTCTGAAACAGGAAAACCCAAACTTTTAAGAATAAGGCTTCTGGGTTCATAAAATAGAAAATAAAATGGTGGTACCAGGGGCTGGGAGAAGTAGGAAATGGAAAGTTGTGGTGCAATGGGTATAGCATTTTGGTTTTGTAAGATGAAAAGTTCTGAAGATCTGTTGCACAGCAAGGTGAATATACCTAACACTACTGAACAGTATACCTAGAAATGGTTAAGATGAAAAATTTTATGTGTTTTTACAATTAGAAATTTTAAAATTATTTTTAGATAGTAGGGGGAGCCTCTGGGTATGTCAGAGATTCTAGATGAAATGGGAAGGGCAAAGAAGTACTTACTACTGGAGTCACTAGGCTAGGTTGCAGAGACAGAATGTCTGCTCTCAAAGGGATCACAGTCCAGCAGGGAAAAGGCACACTTGGGGCAGTATGTTTTGAGCCCCTGTATAAGGAAAGTACTGCTACAGTGGGGTGGGGCTGGAGGGATAGCAGGAGACTTCCCAAAGCCACTGGATCTGAAAAATGTTCATGAGGAGGCTCAAGGGCCAGGGGAGAAGGGACTCCAGGCATGGTAACAGCAGATGAGAGGTCAGACACAGGCTAGTATGTTGGAGTGAGGGGTATAAAGGAGACAGGGAAAAGATGATCCTAGAGAGGCGTGTTCTTTACCATGAAAATGAGGAGGTGGAGGGCTGACATTTAACTCACTCTCAAGAGTTACCAGAACATGGAAATGAACTGCCTTGAGAAGTATAAAGCTTCCCAAGACTCCACATATTGAAGCGCAGGCTCCTAAACAATAATCACGGCTGACATTCAATTTATCCTATGTGCAAAGCACTTGACAAAAACTATTTAATCCTTCCAATAAGCCCACAAGGTAGGTTTTTGCCATTCCTAATTCATGTATCAGGAAACTGAGGGGTAGACAACTTGTCCAAGGCCACCCACTAACTACTGAGTGGCAGAGCCAGACTCTAATCCATGCTGTTGGCTCTAGCAACTGGGCTCTTGACCTAGTCTATCCTAGATGCCTCAACAGAAGGAATCTTAGAGACCATCTCATTCAGTGGTTTTCAAACTGTGCTCTTGAGTTTTGGTGAAACCACAAGGCCCTGGGAGTGAGGTGGTGGAGAGTGCTGAGGTAGGACCCAATGTGTGGGGGTGGAACCTGGGCAAAACCAGAGCAGCACCCAAGTCCATCTGCTTTGCATACTGGCTTTTAAGAGGGACCTCTTAAGAAAAAGATTCTGCAACTGTAAAAAGATTGCAAATCAGTTCTCCAGACCAACTCCTTCCTTTTAAAGAGGAAACGAACACCTGGATGGGGCAGCTCAGTGGAGTATGTGGGGGCTTGCAAACCAAAGAGTCGCCAGTTCAATTCCCAGTCAGGGCACATGCCTGGGTTGTGGGCCAGGTCCCCAGTGGGGTCCAAGTGAGAGGCAACCACACATTGATGTTTCTCTCCTTCTCTTTCTCTCTCCCTTCCCCTCTCTCTAAATAAATAAATAAAATCTTTTAAAAAAATAAAGAGGAAACCAACATTCACAAGAGTCCAGGACTTCACCCAAAACGCAGAGCCAGTGCTGGAACTTGGCCCGGATTCTTGCTCTTTTGCCAATGCTGCACAGCCTCAGCTCAGGCACAGGCTGGAGAAGAGGCACACATCTGGCACCACAGAGCTCTACCCTGGACCAGTGAGATGACATCTGAGGCCCCCTTGAACCCTAATAATCCAAGCTATACAACTTCATGATTAAAACCTATGTCCACTTTCCAAAGCAAGTATTTGAAAGGATAATACACATTTGGACAGCTAAGCACTCATAAGTTTATTTAGAAATAAAAGTGCTTCTTTTTATTTATTCCCCATAAAGGTGTCTCTGAGGGAAGAGGAAATAAAGAGCTTGCTTCCAGTGCTGGAAAAGCTGTTCCTGCCAAGAAGCCAACCTGAAAGTTCCAGGTCCCAGCTGTGGAGCCACCAACTCACATTCACTAAGTGCGAAACATTTGGTTGGCCTCAGCTCACGTCATCCTCACAGCCACCCGCTGGAGCTAAATTCTAGTTTTCTCATTTACAGATAAGGATGGAGGTTCAGAAAAGGTAAATACCCAGATCCCTGAGAGCAACTTCAGGCTTCCTTCACTCACCCTCCTTTTCCCCCTTGTCGAACAGCTCTCACATGCTTAATTCCTGCATCAAGCAGTTATTTACAGAAGCTGCTTATTACTGCAGATTCCTAGTTATGATGCAGCATAATAACCATGGACATATCATTAAACATTTGTCACATTAATAAAGTCTCCTTTATTATGTTCATCTTCCAATATACTTTATTTTCTTTGTTGTTGTTTGTTCGCTGCTAAGGTAGCTGACAATCCATCCAGAACTTCTACAAATTAAGAGATTCTGTTGGGGCCTTATAGAAATGAACCTGTTTTGCTTTTTCATGATAGTTAATTCAGTTATTTTCTCCTTTCTGCAGGTCACCTCTGTTTTCTGTAGGGCTCAGGCACTGCCTGGCACAGAGACATAATATTTGTCTTGAAATAAACCACCTTTATCACCTAGAGCCTGAGTCTCATAATATATCAAGTCTTCACTTTGCCCCAAGAGTAGCAAGTCTTATTTATATCACTATTCATTCTTCTATAGTTATTTTAGAAACACCTATTACTTACCTGAGGATACAGAGAGAAAGACTCTGATAGCCTAAAAGAAGTGGGGTCTTCCTTGTTATACTGTCCAAACTTCTGACACTGTTGAAAGAAAACAGTAAAAAGGATAGGAAAACCCTAAGTTACAGTCACCTGGAAAAATCCTTGATGTTAAGAGAGCTACATTTTAATCAACTCTGCCACTGACTGTGTCCCAAACCAGCACTTCTCAGCAACAGACAGGCAGACATAACACCTAGTGGTGTTAAAATGCAAATTCTGGTTTGGCAGATGTGGGGAAGATGCGGAGATCCTGCATTCTAACCAGCACCCAGGCCATGATGGCCAAAAACCACTCTGACTAAAGAGGGACTAGATGAGTTCTCAGGTGCTTCTTCCATAAAAAATTATAAATAAATAAATCAATCCATCGAAGACCATGAAATATTACCTACCAATTATAGATCAACTTTGATGTTCCATTACTCTGCAACTCAATATTCTTATTCCTTTTAAAAGCAAATTTCTGAAAAATGTTTTCTCTCTCTGCCTTTATTTCCTTTTTATTTCACACATTTCCTCTGGCCATTCAAGAAATCAGACTGTCCACCATTTAAATAAATCCCATCCCTGGCATTCACCTTCTTCCTACCAAATCTGATGCCCTTGTAGTTCTTACATTCCTGAAACTCCCTAATACCTCAAGCCAAGAGACTCCCGAAACTTCTGGAAACTCTCCTTCAGCAATTAAAACAGCACTTTCCTTTCTTCTGTCAACTTTCCAACCAATCCTGTTCTGCCTTCTTCAACAGCCCCTCACCTTCCTACTCCTAACTTAGAGGTAAGTTCTCTGTCCCCTGGTCCCAGACTCACTGCTTCAGCTACAAACGAACACTAGCGCCAGACCAATGTCATCCAAATTCCTCCTTTATGTCCACTGCTGACCTCTACCTAACTACTGGATAGTGTTAGTGCAATTTGACATTCAGCCTATCAAAAATAAACTATTACACAAAAAAAAAGAAAAAGAAACAAAGAAGACAACTCACCTTCCTCTACCCTAAAGATGCTCTCCTTTTCTATTTTTATACCATGCCATCATCCTTGCAGTTTCCCACACTTAGAACAGTCAATGCTCATTTTGGGAGGCTTTTATTTCACATATAGTTTCACCAAGTTTTATCAATTCTTTATTTTAAATTTTTATGTTTTTCCTTTTTATTGAATTTATTGGGGGTGATACTGGTTAACAAAATTATACAGGTTTCAAGTGTACAATTCCACAACACATCATTTGTACACTATATTAGGTGTTTACCATCCCAAGTCAATTCTCCTTCCATCACTATATCAATTCTTCTTTTAGCATTCATCCTGATTCCAAACCTTTTCCCACTTTTAATTCTACTGCTGCCACCCTGGTCTCAGCTCCCTTGAGCCTGTAAATCCCTCCATCTGGTCTCCCCAACGAATAGCCTTTTCACTTTCCAAATTAACCTCATATGGCAATAGTAAATGTAAATACAAGAATCATGCTCCTGTCACAACCCTGCTTGGGAGTCACACCTAAGTCCCCTTTTACTCCTACGTTAATGGAAGTGACTTAACTTTACAATGAAGACAATTCATAATTAAGCTGCACTTTCACTGCCTCTCTCCCCACTGCACATTCTGGCCTCTGTGACCATGGTCCTGCCAATGTCCCCAGCATAAACTGAAGTGCACAGCTACCTCCCACAGGATGGGCCCTCCACTTGCCAAACCTTGCCTTCTTCTATCCTACTCATTTTTAAAAGATCTCATTCAAGGCTCACTTTCCAGGTGAAATCAACCGCTTGGATCCTCTGCTCCATTTTCAAATTGTGTCTGAAATGTTAATATTCCCTGGAGCACAAAATAAAAAAATGGTTCCTTGACACAGTAAGGGCAAACACAGAGCTAAACAAAGCTAAATGTTTTTTTACTAGGCTTTCAATGCCTTTGATCATAAATACCTGCCATGAATTTCCAAGAATGTAAAATTCTAAGGTATGAAAATTATTGACTTATTGCCTTGTAGTTCCAAACTCTCCCTTTCTGCCTGCAGTGAAATGGATCTAGGCTCTTTTAAAATTTTTCCTTTGCTAGTTGGCACAATGTTGAGCTTTATCAGTACACAGGGCTGGAGGCAAGTATTTGCTTCTGGGTTCCAGTGTGCTCAACTCAGCAGCAGCCTTCTGGCTTCCCCAGTGTCAAACTCCCACAGCACATGGCAGCCAGCAGTGATTCCACACCCTGTGAGCCTCTGATAAAAAACTTCCCTGTGAAGAGTTTTCCTCAGCACCCCAGAGTGTTGGATTTTCATCTAATTCTAGAGGGTGAATTTCTAGCAAGTTCCTCTGACACAACACAACACCATGGCAATTTCTCTGCCATGGGACTCAGTGAACCTTGGCCATGCACTCCCACATAGGTCTAGACCAGACCTGAGTGAAAAGGGGCTCTTCCTTGGGTACTCTATCTCAGCCTAGAAGCAGTGGCTGCACCTTGTATCTGCTATTCCTGTATCGTTTAGCATTCTCTTTACATCTTACTAGCCAATCCTCATTATTCTAATCCCCTGTCATAATAGTAATTCTTTATACAAACCTTTCCCTATTGAAATTAGTGTGTGGCTGCACTCTCCTGATTAGATCAAAAATGACACATGAGCTCTGGCTGGTATAGCTCAGTGAACTGAGCTCGGGCTGCGAACCAAAGGGTCACCAGTTCCATTCCCAGTCAGGGCACATGCCTGGGTTGCAGGCCAGGTCCCCAGTGCGGGCCATGTGAGAGGCAGTCACACATTGATGTTTCTATCCGTCTTTCTCCCTCCCTTCCCCACTCTCTTAATAAATAAATAATTTTTTTTAAAGACACATTAGACATCTCCTTACACTCACTGGGCCATGAACCACTACTTCAAGAAAAAAAAATCTCCGATATCAGGATGGAAAATACAGGACACAGAATTCACAGTGACTCATCTAAATCAATTCTCAAATACACAGATTTGCATCATTCTTTGAATGCCCTGCGTATGTTGTTTCTTCCCAACTGTAATGTAAGCCCTCGAGGAAAAATGCCCATTTAATACTTCTTATCACTCTCCGAATGCCCAGTGTTTGGTATTTATCAGGTAGGCAACTAATAAATTTTTGTTGACTGACTGTATAAAATAACAGGTTTAAGTAACAGTTTTCTTTTCTCAGAGCAGAGACAAAAAAATGGAACCTAGTGCCACTGTTCCTAACTTACCAGTCGAATGAGTTGTGTTCCCAACTTACCAGTCGAATGAGTTGTCGGTCCAGCCACCGGAGCACATCAGGCCCCTCCTCTGACTCCGCTCGGAACACTCCCAGCCGTGCCATCAAGACTGCTGCAGCCTCCTGGTCAAATGCTGCTTCTATGTGCTTGATCTGACTCTGTGCATCTGCCCAACTGACAGTTCCAGAGTCAGTACCATGCTTATATTCAGAACAGAAAACCAGCTCTTCATTAAGATGAAGAAACCTAAGTCCTGTTCCTTCATCTAAGATAACACAAATTCAAACTGCACTGTCAGGAATCACAGGCATTTTACACACATTTTCACTTACCCTCATGTGATTTCTGAAGATTATACATGCAAAAGGAAATTATAGGGAACTTCCCAATATTCCACAAGACATCATGAAGTAGATAACCAAAAGGTACCTAAATATCCAGCCAATGTTCCTTCCTCTTAATCAATCTTACAAAAATCTAAATTTTTACAAATTCATAAAATGTCTTCCTTGGCATCAGGGTACAGAGAATTAGAATATACACAAAGGTTTTCACATGAATAAAGACACTATGAACAAAGCTAAAAAACAAAAGAGAGACTAGAAACAGGCATAAGCATCACACAAAATTATAGAGTTCCTATACATTATTAAACAAAGAAAAGAAACAGGTTTTACAAAATGGGCAAAGGCTATCACAGAAGATATACACGTAGCCAATAAACACAAAAAGTGCTCAACTCATTGATAAATGGAAAAATACACATAAAAGTGACACTGCTCTATATTTGCATGTTAAAGATTAACAATATCATTATTAGTAAGGAGACAGGGTACTCCCCTTATACTACTAAGGAAAATACAAATTAGTTTCTTAGGAAAGTAGTCTTGCAGTATCCAAAATTCCACTTCTATGAAATGACTGGAAAGAAATACTCATGTACACAGAGATACAAAAATACGAATGTAGCACTGCTAGAAGGAAGGTAAGACCTGAAATGGCCCTTACTAAAGGAGTGGTACATGCCATCCAAACCATGTAACAGCCATGAGAATGAATGAGAGAGGCTTATTATGTTATTGACATAAAAGATGTCCTTGACACATTGAAGAAAACATAAAATAGATAAGTTTAAGAAGTCATACATGTATATAATACACACATATGGTATATAATGCCATAGAAATGGGACTGTGAAGTTAAATCCCAGCAAATTGCAGCATTTTACTTCTAAGGAGGATGGGAGAAGAAACGCATTCTTTATATACATATGTGCTGCTTGAATCTTTAACAAGGAGGATGTATTTATGGGTTACTTATCTAATATATAAAATAACAAAATAATTTTGAATGAATTTATCCCTACTGAGATGATTCTTCTGGGGAAGTGCTAACCGGATTAGCCAACAATGCCTCTTCCTCCTCTGATTGAATGAGTCAATGAGAAATTGGTGAGAAACATTTAATTGAATTACAAAGATAAACTAACAGATGTTAAATTGTCTTTCCTAAGACAAAAATCAGTCAGCTCAACAGAAAGGAAACTGGGGATGCTCACTTTCGGGCAATGGTGGTCACACGGATGCGTCTCTGGGTGCTGGAATGTTGATACTGTGTGACAAACTGGATGGCGCCTCGGCCTCCTTGGGGAATCGGGGCGTTGTGCTGCAGGGCGAGAGGCCATATGCTGCATCACTGTTATAGGCATGAGCCAATAAAACAGAGCACAGTGTACTCTTCCTGAAATGGCTGACATGGTGGTTCTTGAATTTTGAATGGTACACTTAAGATCTACACTTTTTTTCAAACAAAAACCACCTCAAATAAATACTTACATGAAGTTAATGGTATTCATGCAGAAGATTTGGGATGAAACAAACTGATGACTGCCATTTGCTTGAAATGTATCAAAAATAAGGACTGACAAATGAATATGTAGCAAAGCAAATACCTAAATATTAATTATGGAATATACATGGTAGGTGTATGGGTGTTTTCTGTACATTTCTTATAATTTTTCTGTATGTTTACATTTTTTTAAATAAACATTGGAGCCCTGTTGGTGTGGCTCAATGGACTGAGCACCAGCCTATGAACTGAAAGATTGCTGGTTTGACTCCCAATCAGGGCACATGCCTGGGTTGCAGACCAGGTCCCTGGTTGGGGGAGTGTGAGAGGCAACAAATTGATGTTTCTCTCACACAATGATGTTTCTCTCTCTCTCTCTTGCTCCCTCCCTTTCCCTCTCTCTAAAAATAAATAAATAAAATCTAAAATAATACACTGGGGAAAAATTAACTCACTCAAAATTCATTATATTGGTCATATGTAATGACCAATATAACCACCATATATTATGACCAATATAACAGTGGCTGGGAAAAACCATCACTCTTCTAAAAACCTTATCAGTTCAACAATAAAGTAAGGAAAGCAGTTTGCTGTCTAACTCTGACCAAACCCTGGAGGGAATTAAAGTGACCGTGCCAGACTGGTCATAGGCCAAACATAAGCTCAAAGCAGTATCTACTTGTGGGGAAAGAAACCAAAGGCCACCAGTCTTGTAATAAATCAGAAAACAGAACATTGAGACATAAATATTCATGAAGAAATCCAACTCACCTGATTAACTACTTCAAAGTAGATGCCAAGTGTGGTTGTAGGATCTAGGCCACAGATTTTCCACTGACTTGTACCACTGACACCAAGCTCCTAGGGGTGAGAATGGGAATTGAAACAAAACAAAAAAGCTACTCCTGCTGTTAAGTGCTGATGAAAAAGACAGATGCTGAGGAGAGGATTATCTCATTCCACATGAAAATTTATCTGAAAAAAATACAATTATGGATTAGAATATGGTTAATATTTACATTTATAGTACTTTAAGCTTTCTATACCAGTACTCTGAACAGCTTCCATTATATCACCTGTAAATTTACATATACAAACATACATACATACATACACATATGGTACCTAACACTGAAGTTAAATGAAAGAATCAGTTTGGGAAGAAGTAAATAGTAGAAAAGAAAGAGGATTATCTGCTTAGCTAAGTTTTATGTACTTCTTTCATCATTATTAGAACAAGAAATAGTTATAAAATATTAGCTATTAATTTTTAATCTAATTCCTTTATGTAAAACGTACATATAAATTCTTGGTACGATAACTGAGATTTTAGTGATATGAAGGCTGCTTTTTATTGACTAATTGAATGGTTGCCAGAGATAAATATGAGGTTCACTAAAATGTGAAGAGTATCACTATTTTAAGCATGCCATCTAGCAGGGGTACAGATATAAAAAATACCTATATTCACCTACTGAGATCACTAGACTCTGAAACATACATTCTATCATTCTAGAGATAGCAAGTATTACACATTTTAACACATCTCATCAAAATGAGGCATACTGAGTTAAGAAAGGAATGTGATTATGAATTAAGAGTCTTGATATTCTTTTTTTTCTTGCAAAAGAAATTTAGTAAGTATTTCTCTCAGCTAAGCTCTCATAGTTTGTGAAAAGTCAGGAAGACCAGGTTATAGAGAGTTTTCAGGTACTAGTATTTGAAGTTGCTACTTCAAGGGCAAATTCATGAAATTTGGAAAAGGAAGAGCAAATGTGTAAAGGATGATGGAAACTGAAGCACCTGAGGCATACATTTCTGAGTCCCCATAGATAAGGCCACTTTTTTGGTAACTTGCTGTTAAAGAAACAAAACTGGGAAGAGCTAATATTTAGTCAAAAAAATGAGGGTGGAGTTCACAGAGGAGATTAGAACACAGCTAAAAGGCTGTCAAAAAAAAATGTGCCATGTGAGGTTTGAGGTCCTGGGTTGACAGGAGAACCCCAGGGCACTTGGCTTCATGCAGAGGTTCTCCTCAGCTCAACTGAATTTTAATGTACTGCCACCTTTGCAGCCGTGCATGAGCTTTTCAAGATTCCCACTCCTCCCAACATGAAGCCCTCCCTGCCCACCCCTCTCCTTTGTCTGAGATGCCTGGGAGCCCTTGAGCCCCTCATTAAGTACCCTCTTCCTGCATTAAGTACCCTCTTCCTCCCGTGTTTTGGACTGTAATTTCCTCCATCCAATCCCATACCTTTTTCAGGGGATTCATATGATCCAACAGCATTATTAAATTTTTGCATCTCTTTCCTGTTATTTCTAGAGGCCTGGGGTGGAACTGAAGGCTTGTGCATATAATTAATCCACCATCTTCATTCAATATTGACCCCTCTTCTTTCTACTTTATAAAAATTCCTCAAATGTTCTGGTCCCTCAATGGCATGCTCTCTCAATTTCCAATGTGTTGAGTTTCATGACACTGTAAATATATCTTTGCTGTCATTCCAGTAGGTTCTTGAGTGTACATTCAGTCCGCCATCTCAAATGGAAGATTTCTAAATTGACCCTGGAATCTGGCAGAAGGAGGGTGGACTACAGTCAAATAAGGAGAGACTGGGTTGTGTGGTTCTGGGGAGAGAGCTGAAGGGACAGCCAGGAGGATCCCTGTGTTTAGTCCCTCCCCCACACCGTAGACTCCATCTTTCTTGCATAGAGCACTCCCCTCCATGATATTACTTCTGTTACTCTGAATCCACCCAAACTGCACACTGTCAACTGAGTAGAGCTGAGGTTAGTCTGGTATCTCTATAAAGCCATGTCAAGAGCCTATGCACCTAGCCACAGAACCACCAATCTCAGTGAGATAATGGTTGGAGGAGAAAGGGAAAATTCTTAAGTGAATTACATAGCAGCTCTAAGGCACAGAGTGGGGAGAACAAAGACTGTTTCATCAGTGTTAGCAAAGCAAGGCTCAGATGGATGAATCTATGGGTATTAACTTTCCCTTTTAGTGGCCTTTTCTAAAAGCAGCAGGTAACATCTGCTGAAAGAGCCACACCCAGGAAAAATGGCAAAGTAGTAAAAGAAGATGGCATGCCTTTCTTGCTTTGCTAACCCATTCTCCCACATCTGTCCACACCTATCAACTCAATTCTTTATATATGAAACTTCTTAAAGTTTTGAATGAGAAGATGAATGGGTTCAGAGTATGCCACACTAAAATATCACTCTCATATAAGGATTATTTTGAGCTGATTCAAGTAAGGATAATCAGTGGACTCTAAAAGCAACAGGTGGAAGGCTATTGGCAAAAAAGATATTTGTATTGTGCTACAATCTCTTTCAACCAATGTCTTGCTAATGGCAAAGGGAAAATGTGCCCTTATAATGGAAAGACATGGAACAGTCATCACCTTCACTCCACGATCTCACTTAGCTCCACTAACACAGGATGACAGGACTAAGTGCCTCATCATTAAACACAGCACAAAGTATATTGATCACTCAGCAAGTACACCAGACTAAAAGGTTTAGCCTAAATCTAAGCACACTTTCAAATCTAACATCAACTTTATAGAAACTGCAGGAAGGAAAGAAACATCTTAAATACCACCACAAGGAAACAATCAGACACAATGGAAATGTGAGATACTCTAATTATAGAAAACACCTGGTACTTTCTCGTCAAGGAATCAACATCATTAAACAAAAAATATAACAAAACAAAATCAAGTAAAAAAAAAAACCAAACCCCTAAAATACCTAAACAATAGGAATACCATTCTAGATTTTAAAAACACTAAGGATAAGTAACACCAAATGAAATGCTGGTTAGAGGAGACAAAACAGCTACAAAAGGCATTTGAGGAAAAATTAAGGAAAAAATATGGACTAGCTATTAGGGAATTGTTTTCTTGGGTTTGATAATAATGTAGTAGACAACATCCTTATGTTTGAAGATGCATATTGAAGCACTGAAAGACTAAGTGTCATTATGTCTTAAGCTTGTTTTCAAAGGTTCTGAAAAAAACAGATTATAAAGGAAATATGGCATAGGTGATAATCAGATAAAGCACATGTGGCAAAATATGACAAAGCAATTATGACAAAAAGTTAACAATTACTGATTCTAAATAGTTATTCCAGTGGGTATACCGGAATTCATTATACTTTTCTTTAAACTTCTCTCTAGGTCTGAAATTGTTTCATCTTCTTTTTTATATCCTCTATCCCCCATCCAAAAATTTCACGGCTAATGCCTACTGGATCCTAGAACAGCTAATGAGCTTGTACTAATTCATAAAATTATTTTCTTAAACTACTTTCGGAAATCTTCACCAGGAAGATTTTAAGATTATGAAAATATTTTGACTATGTAGCCTTCCAAAGCCCTGCCAGGAAAGAGGGGTACAAGTCTCTTAGTAAACTGGGTAATGAGTTACTCATCAGATCGGCTGTGGGGCAGCAACCTGCCTCACCCAGGGGAAAACAGAAATGTTCTCTCAAATTGCCTTGCCTCTCTCAAGTTCAACAAACGTTTTATCAAAGTAGTTACTAAGTGAATGCTCATTGCTGATGAAGACCCAAGATAAAATGTATGGGTGGGCTTCCATGGTGCCAGGCATTGTTCAAAGTGCTTTACTTGAACTGATTCATTTAATCCTTCTAAGAGTATAAAGTATGGTACTCATATTATCTCCTTCTCCCAGATAAAGACGTGGACTCCCAGACTGATTAAGTACCCTGTCCAGGCCACAGGGCTAGCAGTACACTGAATCCAGGTCTGGCTCTATAGTCCACCCTCCGGTTGAAGAGGACAATTAGGGAAAGACATGGCCGTGTGAGCCATGAGCCAGCCAGAACAGGCCTCATTAGACCAAATGTATTGTCTCTGGGTAACTAAAGTATAATTAGAGAAAGAGGCCCATCAGCAAAGCCACCTCACCCTCTACTGGTAGCTTTGTTCATACACACACACACACACACACACACACTCAAAATGTGTTATCCAAGGAACACAGATGTCTGCATATACAACAGTGTCATTTACTTCCTGACCAACTCAAAATGAGCTGTGAGAAGTGAGACAAAGGTATCATCCTAAGGGCAACAAGCACATACATTTATTCCTGAAGGATTTTGCTGCTTACCTTGTGCTGAGTAGAATGCTTTGTAGCTCAATGGCACAGCAACCCAAGCATGGGTAATGGGGTCAGGAGGATCTAGTCTCTAGCTCCTCTTTATCAGCTCTAACCCTGAGCAAGATATTTAACACCTTTTTGAGCCTCAGTTTCCTCCTCTCTGACCCTTTAGACAGATGGACAGATGAAAATAAACCACCTCTCAGAGTTGTGGTCATCTTCAGCCCTTCTCCTCTCACTGAACATATATAAACAGGTAACACAATGCAAGGTCATCATGGTCCAACACTTCTAATGGGCTAATCCCAGGGCACAGTAAGTGAGGGTGGTGGAGGAATTTTTCCTTACATTTTCTGACACACATGGTCCTTTCACATTCAGAGATACACAAGGACCAATGGCTCCTGCAATCTTCAGTTCCCGAGAGGTCTAAAATAGAATTAAATAAGAGTATAAAGTTAGAAATCACTGAGAACCACCCTGCTCTCATAAAGACCCTAACTAAAGCCTAGAAGAAAAATGCAGCAACATTACCATTCCACCAAGGGAAAAATCCAACGTGGATTATGGTATACAATGCTCTTACAAGCTTTTCCAGGGCAACTGTGATCTGATTAAAACTTTAGTAAAAATCCTCCCTTAGAAACTGCATTATCTTTGTTCCAAAGTTGATGCAGCATTCTCAACTTTCTCAGCTTTGAAATTATTGTACCCATAACAATACTTCATTCTTCTCTAATTCCAGTTATAATTATTTACAATTTCTAATCAGTTAATATACTGTTTTATGTTGCTCTAAAAATACTGAATTCGTGAACTCCAACATACTGACAGGGCCAAGAAGCACATTTAGACTTTTTCATTGGAATTCACTTCAACAAAGTCCATCCCTCTTCATCTTAAAAAAAAAAAACAAAAAAACAAAAAAACAAAATCTCAAACATTTGAAAATGTTTGAAGTTTAACCAAGATAATTTAATGATCATCTCCAACTCTCAAGGTACTAATTCCAATCATTGTTCTTTTGTTAAGAAGCTATATAATGCCAAATTCTAACTAACCCTTTGAGTCACCCATCGCTGAGTATGTATGGGATGTATATATGTGTGGTGCACACATTAATACACTTCTGTTTATGGTTTCTCAATGACTTAGAATCAAGTATGTAGGGCTATCAGTCCATACATGAAAAAACAAAACTGAAACTCATAATCTGCACTGTTTTAGAGCACTCTGGCTACATTTCCAGCAGGTACGAAACTTAAACCAACGTTCTGTGCATGCAGCAACACATACCAATGGCTGGGAGAATGCTCCACACTGAATAGCTGCCTCTGTGCTCAACCCACCACCCCTTGTAAGGCCTGTTGTCCCAGAGCAGAGGAGGGCCCAAATGGGAGCTGTACATACAGGTGAGCCAGAAAACGTTGTTTAGAATGTTAACAAATATACAGGCCATCCTAAAGAAGCAAAGGGATAGAATGAGTATACTTTGTTAGAACCTTTTAATGTACCTGTGTCTGGAAGGTTGAGGCTTCTACAAGTCTCACTGCTAAAAAAGTAAGAACACTATTCTTTCATTGAATTTTAAACAATTTATTGTACCTTTACTTCTAAAGTAGCACCAAATGCCATTCGGAAATCTCCGTTAAAATCTTTACTAAAAATTCTTTGGAATGTCTGCTTGAAAAGAGATGTATTGAAAGAATCTCCCATCACCATGTAGCCTCTAGAAAAGAAAAAAAGTGAACATTTAGGATGCTTGAAAGTCATTCAGATAGATGACCCCTCAATATTTACAAACAATAATTTAAAGAGAAAGGAAAAACAAAGAAACCATGTCCATAAAAGTGTTACTAAGTTAAATGGAAACAACAAGTTCAATTTGTACTTAGGAAAGACACTCTTTTTAAAACATTAAAAATAGAACACTTTAGAACAGTTCTGTATCTCAATCACTATGGCAGTTATACAAATCTAGAGAGATTAACAAAATCTCACAGAACTATACACAAACACACACACACACACACAAACAAGTGCATATAAAAACTGGTGAAATCCAAGTGAGGTCTGTAATAGAGCTAACTGTATTGTGCCAGTGTCAATTTCCTAGTTTTGACATTATACTCTATTATTTACATAAAATGCTACCACTGCGAGTAGACAGATGACAGTATGAACAGACTTCTTTGTACTACTTTTACAATTTGTGAAACCACAAATATTTCAAAATAAAAAGTAAAAAAAAACCCTCCAATCAATAACCCCACAGGTACAGGTTTCATAGGTCATCTACTGAGAACACATCTCCATCTCTTCTCACACTTCCCTGGTATGGAAAAATACCCAGGCCTATGGGAAATACTTTTCAATTTAATCCATTGCCTCAAAACAGTGAATCCCTGGCTTTACATGAATTACTTTTTTTCTAGTTTATGAGTATCTGTTTTTATCTCTTTTTGAAGTTAGAGAAAAATATTATTCAAAATATCAGTATTTCATATACCTGGAGAGGTGAGCAGAGCTTGATGCAAGTTATTCATCTAGCCATCATTCATTAAACAGGATTTCAGAACGGGGAAGAATCAAGATTATCTGGTCCAGCTATCCCAGAGTCTAACTCTTTCATTGACAGTGATTGCTATTTGGCCCCAAGCATCCACCCTCCCCACCTTCCCTACTCATGAGATCCATGGTTTCCTGGAGTAAAGGACATTTCTCATCCTGCTTTGCATGTGGCTATGTGACTCAGCTTTGTCTATTGGAAGTAGCCTTCGTGATTTAAGGAGGAAGGGGTATTCTTACAGGAAGGAACATGTATTTCAACCCTTCCTCCCTCCTGCTATTCCAACAAAGTGACAGCCCAGCAACCATCCTGAACAGCTAGCACACAGAGGAGGGTAGTGGAGCAGCACAGGTGCCTTGGCCCCTGATGATGATGATATCAATATACCTGCCCTGCTGCCTACCTCCAGCGAAAGAGAAAAAGATCTGTTTGGGGTTTTCTGTCACACTCACACAAACCTAACACTAACTCACACCCACCCTCTACCAAAAATCCTGCCAGGTTATCATTCAGATTAGATGCCTCCAGCATCAGGCAGTTAAGCCCTCCAGAAGCAGTCCATCCCATGTTTAGGCAGTGCTGACTGCTAGGAAAGGTCTTCCTTTACACTGAGTGAAATTGTTTCCCAGCAACTTCCACCAACTGGTTCTAGTTCTACTCTTTGGTTACACACAGATCTGATTCCTTCTCCACAGAACAGGCCTGCGATTGTTGAATATAATTCTCACACCCCACCTGTCTTCATCTTTTCTAGCTCCTTCAATCACTCCCCATATGACAGTTTTAGGTTGTCTTCATCACTCTTACTGCTCCCTTTTGAACATATCCAGTTCATCTATACACCCCTTTTGAACTGAAATGCTCAGAATGAAAGATAATATAATAGAGATAAGGACCAAGGAAATCAAGACTATGATCTTTGAAGATAATCAACCCCTATAACACAGTCTAGGATAACCTTGTCTTTGCTGGAAATCATCCGAAACTGTTGGCTCGCTTTAAGTGAGTTATCACCTAAAACCTCTAAATCTTTTTTTTGAAATGTCACTGCTAACACATTGTCCTGATACTGTATTTGTGCAAAAGATGATGTGACCTGAATACTAAGTCATTCAGGAGTTAAAGACCTCACTGAAAATCTGATGGAAGTGATGGTTCCTATCCAGAGAAGACATACACAAACACATAAACTCTGGTGTACAAACTCAGGAATGTTCACAAATACACTAAAACTTTTGTGTGGATGCTCCAAGTTAAGAACTTCTGGAGGGTACTGGTAGGAGTTCACCCTATTAAATGGGCTCTCTGATGCAGCCAGTGTCACCTAATTATCTGCTGCTCTCTAAGACAGATTCAGGTAACTTGAGTTCTAGCTTCTCCCCTCCCCTCTTTACTCAGTGAGGGCCAGCAGCACCACCTGGGAGGTTGTTAAAAATGCCAAATCACAGGCCCAACACAGCTCTACACCAGTGCTTCTCAAACTGTTCTGTGCGTACAAATTGCCTGGGATCTTATTCAAATGCAGGTTTTGAGTCTTTAAGTCCAGGATAAAGCACAAAATGCTGCATTTCCAACAAACTCTCAGGTGGGCTGATGCTGCCTGTGCTCAGTCACACTTTGAGTACTACAGGTCCATAACAGTGGTTCTCAAGTTCTGCTCCTCAGTATAATCACATGGGGGAGCTTTTAAAATGCTGATGTCCAGGCCAGGTCCCATGCTAATTAAGCCAGAATTTCTGGGAACAAGACCCAAAGCAATTATAGTTTTGCAAGTCCCCCAGGTGATTCTGATGTATAGCCACTTTCAGACCAGTGCTGTACATTGGTGATTCCCTCACTGTCCTATGTACCAGAATTCCCTGGAAAGCAAGTTAAAAGTGACTTCCAGATTGTACCTCCATAGTTCCTGATTTAGGTCTGAAGTGAGGCCTGAGGATATACATTTCTAATCAGTCCCCAGGAGCCCTGAAGGTTGCTGGCCAGACACGCTGCACTTTCAGAATCATGGCTCTACACTGTGATCTATGCACATGATATGGGCTTAGGCTCTAAGTCAGCGCTCAGTAGTAATAGTCATAAGGAAAGGTCACTAAGTTTTAGGTGAAGGGTCTCCTAATTGCTCTGGCATTCAGACCCAATTTTCTGTCCTTTTCACAAGGTAGTGCCTTGCTGAAGGCCATATACTCCATGCTTGCTTGCTTTCCTGCTCTGGTATCTATAAGAACTCTGAGAAAGAAATGAAGTTGGCTGATGATTTGTTTGTAGTAAACCCTTGAGCCCTCCTATTCACCACTGTTTCTTCCCCGAAGAGGCCCAAACACCTTCACAACCACTGAAACCATAGCCTGGAGCTATCTGAACACTAACCTAAGTCAGCTTTGCCCTTTCCTATCATTGAATCATACATTTCTTTCCCTAAAATAAACACTCTCAGGTTTCCCAGGTGTTTGCTGTCAACATACCCAGTAAGATTTGCACAGCATTTCATCTCCAAAAGTCCAGATTGATCAAGGGCACAAGCATAAATATCAATGCAGTGACCATTTGTAGCAGTTCGATTAGCAAGCATTTCATAGTGCTGTGAAAAGAAGTAAACCATCTTTATGAAACAGTAACATTATTCACCAGTTATGCCACACTGAATCAAAGGTATATAATCAAATATAGGAATATGGAGATAGTTTTTTAAAAAAATATCTAAATAATTAAAATAGACTTTTCAATCTCAAAACACTTTTGGCAGTCTTAAGGCCACTGACTCTAAGTTCTCACAGTTAGAGAATCATTTAACAGCAGCCAAGATCTATGAGGTCATCTCAGCAACAGCAACTTACTAACCATGAAGCATATAACTGTCATTCCAGAGCAGCCTAAAGCCAGCACTTGAGTTACTACCACTCAGACACAGCCTGTATCCGGGAGCACCTACCTTGGTTGCTTTCTTCATTAAACGTGCATTATCTTTCTCAATATCATGCCAGGAACGAATAGGAACCTTTAATTCATCTCCAACCACCATGCCAGGCCCTTGGGTGGGAGGACCCCCAGTAAACAGCATAATCCTGGCTCCCGTGTTTGGGAAAGTGCCCTAAAACAGTAAATGGTGGTATTTTAGAAGCAGACAACCCCATCCCAAGTATGTTTCTATTTCCCTACAAAACTACAAAGACAAGCTCTTATCAGCTGTACTGAATACTGATATTGCAGAGTAACACAGATGACAATGCAGAGAAGCAGCCTGATCTCATCCAACCTGAAGGTTTTAGACACTTTTATTAATTTACTGTGAACATTTCCCATTGCCCTAATTGCTCTGTGTTAAAACATTGAGGGCCTCTTCAAGATGAGTAATAATGACTGAAGCACTTTCTGGTAAATTAACAATCAGTTGACTTAGGTTGCAACAGATTTTCACACAAGGCCAATTATCACAACTTCTGAGAGCAAGCTTGTGTGGTTTGAGGGGTCCCAGAAAATGCTCAGTTACCTCCAACAAGCCAACAGCAATGGACAAAGCAACACCAGTGGATCGCAAAGATCTCTTCCCCTGAGTTACGGGCCACGGGTCCCTCTGCAGCTCCCCAAGAAGGTCAGTGAGGTTCATGTCAATCTTGTGAACAGGCTGCAGAAACCTGTGTGATTTTGAACAGACACATCAATCCTGGTATAAAAGGGTACTCTGGTCTTCAGCCCAAAGTAATACCTAGTTATTGCTCAGAGTAAAAAAACATGTAATTTTTTTCTTCAAAGTTATCTCTATCTACAAATGCAAAACAATTCAAAGCAACTTGTCTATGTAGCATGAAAAAAACAATTTAGGAACAAATCATAAGGTTCATTATGTGGACAATCTTCATCATTCTTAAGATTCACAGCTTGTGTTTCTCTTGAGTCTTGGGAATAATAAAGAGAGAAACACTGATTTTTTTTAACAGTGTATGAGGCTGTCCCCAGCACATCAGGTAAAGCTTTTTATCATGTTTGTTGAATGTTGACCCAACCCAGTGCAATGCAGACACAAAAGGGCTGGGTGAAGTAAATGCCTGTTTCCAGGTTTGAGGACACCTAACAAAAGCCTTTTCGGTTTTCTCAGTTTTACTTAAGAATCAAAAAAGACAACAGCCATGTGTTTAAAAGGAGGGGCATGACTGAACACAATGGTCTCAAAGCCTTTGGGATGATACAATGCTAACAGGAAAAACATTCTGACCAAACCTGCCACACATGTATGTGAATGCACATGTAATTCAGTTATATATAATACACAGATATTGATGTGTTAAATTTATTATTAATCATCAAATATTGGCTAGGCTTAATGACTTATGTTTTTCTCTAAAAACTGCAACATTTTTCTCCTCTCACAAGTGGACTGCTCTGCATGCCAACTGCTGTATGTGCAACACTCACCTGCTCAAAACAAAAGGGTGCTCCTTTGGTTGAGCAGGTCTCGCTTGTTGCGTGGGCATGGCAGGCTTGCTCAAGCCCAGCATATCCTAAAAAAGAACCAAAAGGACTCATTTCCCATAAAAGCAAAAGTAAATAATTAATTTTTAAAAAAATACCTTTGCTCCTCCTTAGGCACAAACCTGTATTTGCTTTGCAGTTAAATCCTTTGTCCCTCGGAACACATAACTTTTGGAGATTCCTTCACAACTGAGTTCATGAACCTGCACCATCCTCCCAAATGTGATCAAACCCACCAGAGCATCTGGAGGAAGGAGACTCAGGGACATTTGTAGAGATTCTTTGAGTGCTTGAAGATCATCTTCTTCTAGGCACGTGTCGACCACATAGAGGAATATTAGAGGGGACTGTGGACCTCGCTTTATGCAAAGAAAAACAACATAATAATATACAAATAGACATATATAGCTCTTTTTAAGTCACATCAGATATGTAAATAACAAGTCTTCCTCTATACGTACTGTCAGGGAATATGAACATCTAAATAAACATCATTAAATGACAGGTTCTATTAAAAAAACTAAAAGAAAAAATTATTTGAATCTAACAATTTATTCCACATTTTTGAAAGCCTCCTAAGTGCCAGAGATTGTTCCATGTCCTGGGATACATCAGTGAACCAAAAGAACAAAGATTCCTGCATGTCTCAAGGAGGTAATTTTCTGGAATGGAGAAGCTGAAGGAGATTGCAAGTGCCAGGAGTGAAGGTAGGGGGCAGGTCCCTCTACTGCTCCCTCTATTAAATGGTATGTCAGGCAGCCTCATTAAAAAAAATAACATTTGAGTAAAAACCTGGAGGAGAGGGAGGGAGCAATACAGAGTAGCGAGTCCATCTGAGGAAGAGCAACAGCAAGGCCCACAGGCAGGAGTGTTACTGGCATGCTTGTTCCTGGCATCTTTGACTCAAGTCAAGGAGGCCCATCTGGCTGAATGAGGACACTAGCAAAAACTGAGGTCAGAGTGGCAACACAGAGCTGGCTTTAAAAACTGTCTCATGGCCCTGGATGAAAAAGAAGTCATTTTCACCACTGGAGATTTCTAAACAAAGAAGCAACATGATGTTTTTAGAGTTCCTCTGGCTGCTGAGTTAAGAATAAAATATAAGTAGGCAAGAGTAAAACTAGGAAGAAGAGTTAAGAGAGTGCCCCAGTAAGTCAAGTGAGAGGTGGTGGCTGGCCCAGGATAGGAGCAGTGGTGAGAAAAAAGTGGATGGATTCTGGATAAATTCTGAATATAAACCCAATGGGATTTCCTAATGGATTAAATATGGGCTGAGTGAGTGAGAGGGAGAGAGAGATCAGGGATGAATCTACAGTTTTTAAGCTGAACAACTAGAAGATGGAGTGCCATAAAGTGAAATGGAGAAGGGACAGGATTTGAATTTATTCACTGTTATCTTTTTTTTATAGCCTTCTCCCAAGACCTGAACACAATGCCAAAAAGTGCACATGCTTCATAACCTAATGATTAGGATCTTGCTACTTTCACAGCTTTAACTCCCTCAGACATGTAAAGAGAACAGAAGACAAAGAATTTCTAGAGAATCTCAATAATTAACACTGCTCGTTAAATGTGTGACAAACAAGTTACCTGTATCATGTACTCAATTGTAGAAAACTGGGGCATCAATTCAGCAGGCTGATTCACCTCAGATATGCCTGTATATGCTGGAGGAAACTAAAGAGAACAAAACAAAGCCATGTTTTATTAGGTTTGAAAACTTTGTCTATCTTTTATATTCCCCTTATAAAATAGTTAATTATAACATTAATTCTAAAAAGACAAAAAGTTACTAAAATACAAAAACCCGAACTTAAAATCTATACCTACACCTTATATTTATATCACATTCTTTTTTTAAAAAAGTATTTCATTAATTTAGTTTTAGAAAGAGGGGAAAGGAAGGAGAAAGAGAAACATCGATCAGCTGCCTCTCATACATGCCCAATCAGGGACCAAAGCTGCAACCCAGGCATGTGCCCTGACCAGGAATTGAACCACTGGCCCTCTACTTTGTAGAATAGCACTCAACTGAGTCACACCAGTCAGGGCTCATAACTTTTTTAAATGTAGTTTTAGATTATGCTGTAACTTTTAAATGATTTAAAAAATGCACTATTAAAAACCATTTCTTAAGTGTTGTCCTGGAAATTAAGGGCAGAGATTTTGGCTGTCTCATCAAGTCAAAGAATAAATAATTATTCTGTAGAAGAATAAAGCTTTTATTTGGATTATTTCAGCCGTTATCAATAAAGTAATACATACTCACTATAGAAAAATTGGCAAGTACAGGAAAATACAAGAAAACAGAAAGAAAAATCCCTCACAATCCTATCACCTTGGGCAGTATCTATCAATATCTTGGCATTTTTCCTTTCCAACTTTTTCCTACTGAACACACAGCTGAGGCTGTTCTATATATACAGTCTCGCAACCTGCTTTTTGTCCTTAACATATCACAGGCATTTTCTTCTGTTTTTAAAATTCTCTGCAAGTATTTTAAATTCATAGCTTGTCAGTTGAATTTCATTCCAATTCTTATTGTTGTAAAACACATACAACTTTCACCACCTTAATCTTTTTTCGGTGTACAGTTGAGTGATCTGAAATATATTCATAATGTTGTGCAACTGTCTGCACCATCCATCTCCAGAACTCTTTTCATCTTGAAAAACTGAAACTTGAAATCTATTAAACAGTAATTCCCACTATCCCCTCCTCCTAGCCCCAGCAACTGCAGTTCTACTTTCTGACTCTATGTATCTGACTACTCCAAGTGCCTCATCAAGGTGGAATCATACAGTATGTCTTTTTGTAACTGGTTTGCTTCATTCAGGATAATGTCCTCAAGGTTCACCCAAGTTGTAGCACATCTCAGAATTTCCATTTTAAGGCTGAATAGTCCACTGTATGTATTATACCACATTTTGTTTATCCATTCATCTGTCAATGGATACTTGGGTTGCTTCTATCTATGTTTTAGCTATTGTGAGTAATGCTGCAATGAACATAGTGTACAAGTACCTCTTTAAGACCTTGCTTTCAGTTCTTTTGGGTACATACCCAGAAGTAGAAATGTCTGATCATTTGGTAAACATCACTAATAATCAGTGATGCTGAACAGCTTTTCATGTGCTCACTGGCCATCTGTTTACCTTCTTTGGAGAATAGTTCTTTACCCATTTTTGAATTAGGTTGATTTTCTTTGTTGTTGAGTATTAGGAGTTCTCTATATATTCCAGATATTAATCCCTTATTAGATATATGTTCCGCAAGTATTTTCACCCATTCTGTGTGTCTCCTTTTTACTCTGCTGGTGGTCTTTTCATAGCTTAGAATTTCACAATCAATTATATAAAACACAGATATCAATTCTGAATGTACTAACAGGTAGAAATGTCTTTAAGATTTGTACATACTTCTGAATCTCTCATAAAGATAAATCATGAATGGTATTTACTTATAGTTTCCAAGCCTATAGTCAGTCATCAACTGTACATCATTCTTTTCATCACTGGACTTATTGCTATATCCGAGTTTAAGACTAATAATTGTAATTATGATCAAATATATAAATAAATTGCATGTTATCAGTATCTTCAGATCTGCTAGACCACTGTAAATTATATTTAGCACAAATTTTTTCTAGTAGCTTTATCGAGGTATAGCTTATATACCAGAAAATTCACCAATTTTGAATGTACAATTCATTGACTTTTAATAAATGTATTGTATTTTTAGGACTATAAGACGCAATGGACCATAAGACACACCCAGGTTTTAGAGGAGGAAAATAGGAAAAAGAATTTTGAAGCAAAAAATGTGGTGAAATATTTAATAACCTCTGACCCCACTCCACTGTCACCCCCCTGCCCCCACCACAGTGAGCCAGGTAAGCTACATTTGGACGATAAGACTCACCCCACCTTTCCTCCCAAATTTGGGGGTGGAAATGGGCATCTTATAGTCCAAAAAATACAGTACATAGTTGTGCAATGATCACCATAATCCAGCTTTAAAACATTCCCATCATAGGCACATTCATTTTATTTTTTTTAACATTTTTATTTATTTATCTTTAGAGGGGAAGGGAGGGAGAGAGGGACAGAAGTATCAATGTATGGTTGCCTCTCATGCGTCCCCTGCAGGGAACTGGCCTGCAACCCAGGCATGCGCCCTGACTGGGAATCGAACCGTGATCCTTTGGTTCACAGGCCCGTGCTCAATCCACTGAGCTACACCAGCCAGGGCAGGCACATTCATTTTAAAGAGAAGTCTCTCCCTGGCTGGTGTAGCTCAGTGGATTGAGCATGGGTCTGCAAAACAAAGGGTTGTCAGTTCTACTACCAGTCAGGGCAGATGCCTGGGTTACAGGCTAGGTCCCCAGAACGGGGCAAGAGACGGGCAACCACACATTAATGTTTCTCATCCCTCTCTTTCTCTTTCCCTTCCCCTATCTCTGAAAATAAATAAATAAAATCTTTTAAAAAATAAAGAGAAGTCTCTCTTGTCATTTCTGAGCTCCTTCTAGTTTACTAGTTTAAAATTTTTTAAGCCAAAAGAAGTTCAACACTGATACATCAATCCTAAAAGTTAAAATATCAGAAAATGAAAATTCAGTAATGTACACTATTCAATTAGAATAAATTGAAGTCAAATGAAATACAAACAACATATTTGTGTTCTTATTGTAACATATTCACTGCCTACCAGAACTTAGAAGGAAATTCTATGTCCTCTCCATAGCATACGACAAGGATCCAAATAATAAAACTGAGTAGCCATTCAACAGAAAAAGCACAAATGTTCAACATTCAATATCATGCTGAAATAGACATATCATCTTTTTTAAAATTTTTTATTTATTGATTTTAGAGACAGGAAAGGGGGAAGAGAAAGAGAAAGTGAGAAAGAGAAATGTCAATTTGTTGTTCCACTTATTTATGCATTCACTGGTTGATTCTCAGTATGTGCCTGGGCCAGGGATCAAATCCACAACCTTGGCATATTGGGACAATGCTGTAACCAACCAAGCTATACAGCCAGGGCCTAGAACTATCATCTTGCATTCAGCAGAAATTGCTGCCTGCCAAGGCACAAATTCGACCTCAATTTTTTTCAGAGTAATATAACTAAAACATAGAAAATACTTCTAAAAATAATTCACATACCTGATTTCTTTGGAAACAGAAATTACAGGCCCAAAGTTTTGCCCGGTAATCAACCTGACTGTGAAAAAAAAAATTACAACTAGGTAACATTTTCATTTTTAAGGCAGAAAGCATTCAAATGTAAGCTTCAAGTTTAATAAATCACATATACATATGTTTCTGTGTGTGTGTGTGTGTGTGTGTGTGTGTGTGTGTATAAAGGAATGTAAAACATTCACTGCAGTTAGAGTGCTGGCTGTTAAATACAACAAAAATGTCCTTCTAACAGCTGTAAGGAGGAATTAGTAAATCATTTTTTCTCTTTTCCAATTACTTAGGTAACATTTAAAATTTTATACTTTATATTAATTATAGGTTATTTCCCTTTGCCCTATAATCTTAACATAGCCTTTGTAATTTTTCTAATATCTTTATTGTTCAGATATGTGAAACTTCTAAATTTTACACAATTAAAAACATCCCAGACTTTAATCATACTCTGCTCACTTGAAGAAAAGTTGAGCAGGCATGCTCTGAGTTTATACACTTCCAAAAATTGGTTCAAGATACTTTAGTTGCTTTTACCCCTTTCTACATTTAGAAAATTAACAACCAGTGGCTATCATTTTAAAAGAATGCATCAGTATCTTATATATGGGCACATTAAGTAAAAGCAAGGAAATGAAGCAAATGTTCCCTTATGTAAAAATTTTATTTTTTAAAGAGTATTTATGACACTCTTCACCTATTTCAAAACTCTTTCAAATAGTGCCCGCATTTAAGGGAAATACCATAGATTACTATCTCTGGGGCAAAAAAAAATTACACTTAACAATAAAATCATTAAGAGTTAAAATTTCTTCTATTGCAGCACCATTATACCAAGTAAGTATGAGAAAAATGTCTAAAGCTTTTGGATTTTTTTTTTTTTTGGAAAAATGCTTTAAAACCTACAGTTGACTCAAGTACAAACTGAAAATCAGCCAAGAAAAAAAATGAATTTCAAATCCTTTGCCTCCACCTCCACCTCAATCCCATAAATTCTAATTTTATCTGAAGTATTAGTCCACGGAGATTTCTAAAAGCATTAATCAACTGAGAATCTCACCATCTACTAATCTCAAATTTGGTGATTTGCCCAAATTCAATCACTTATATGAGAATCACAGAAATTTCATAATGTATTGCATTCATCATTTACTAGTTTTTTAAAGAATTCATACCAAAGTGGATTGAGAATGGCTTTGCAAGTTGGCCTACTGCAGAGCACAGGTTCATACTGTACAGGGGGCAGGTCTAGGCGTTCTTTCAAAGGAGTCAAGAGACAAGCCAGAGGAACAACCATTCTTGTAGCCTCGAGACGGCTAGAAGGCCACACGTTCCAACTAAAACGCACGCCATCCCGTTCTTCGTTCTGCAGAATGAACTCCAGATATGTTGCCATAGTCTAAAAAGAAACTGAAGATAAAGCTTTAAAAAAAAATTGTATGTGAAATTCTCAACTTCAATGATTAAAAAATGGTCCCCTAACACTTAGTTTGGAAGAACCTATCACTGTAGTATAACAAGATCTCCCTTTCTCCTGACCCAAAAAAGCTGATTAACTTCACAGTTATCATTGACTACTGTCCTTTCTCAACTCTCCTCTCTAGAACTTAAAAAAATAAATAAATAAAAGGGGAGGGAGGCTTACAATCATTTGATCATCTCTAAGCTGCATTTAAACAACTTCTTATCATCTCAGCCAAACTAATTTCAGCTCCTTGCCCAAGGGTTACTCTCAAACCCTGTTTCAGCATCCAGCTACCTTCCTCCTTGATCCCCTTGCTTCCTTACTCTACTAAAGTACATACTAAATATTACATTCCAAGTTATCATGTTTTTATGCCATTTTTCCTCCTCCTTTTGTTACCTATGGAGAAAAGAACTGGATACTGATGTGCAAATCCAATTCATAATAGGAACAGCCACCAAGAAGCTCTGAGTGAATTTCTACTTGGGATCACCAAAGTCTGTTATTATGCTGAGTGAGTTCCTCACCAAAACCTCTCTCCTCACCATAGTTGCTTATGTCCATGCCTTAAAAGATTCCAGTAATGAAACAGTCATTTAGACTAACACAAATAACACCAACCCCATTTAATGTTTTATAAATCCTGTTTACATCCTAAAATCCAGGCTAACACCCACTTCAACTACTAAGGTTCAAGAGAACAAGCACCTCAAGAAAAATGGCAGAAAAAAGCAAATTAAAGAATCTACAATATTATTGGCCTCTGCTCATTTTATGCAGTGCTGTACAATATCTGACTCCATGTTATTACAAGTGCCATACCATAAATGATGTGATCCAAGATAATAATATACATTTAAAAAACAAATGAATGAATTACTCTACTGCACACAACCCAGCCCACAAAGATTCCAAACGTTTGCTCCATCTGAAACTCTAAGGAATATATTTGTTATTTCTGGCAAAAGCGGAAACTGAAGCACTGTGTACACTGGAGGCACTTCTGCAACTTCCTGGATGGCAAAGGGATGAAGTTCTAATATCACAGTTCTCAGCAAGTACCTCAGCAGGCTTCATTAAATGACTGCTGCCCCCCTCAAAACAGTTAGTTATTAAAAGGTACTGGCACCATCCAATATCCTTAAGCTCCTACATATAAAAACCTGTTCTCTCAGTTTCTCACTGTGCCTTCCGTCATGCCTCCTTTTACAGCATGGATTTTTAACCCTGGGCATATAATTCACAGGGGAATTCAAAGGCTCAAAGATTCCTTTGAAATTTATGCGAAATTCTATGCATGAGCGAATATGCATTTTTCTAGGAAGATGGGTCCAGGGCTTAACCCAAAGTCTCAAAGGGGAACGGTAGTTGAAGAAATTAATGGCTGAATGAACAAAAGGACTGGAACAATCCGAAAAAAAAAAAAAAAATCAGAACCATTCTTACCCTATCAAGGCATAACTTTTTAGTAAAAAGAAGCCAAGATTAACCAAAGGTTAAATCCAAGGGAATCAGAAGAACTGGGTTCTAGTTTCAGCTCTATCACGAAGCAGAAATCATTTCTCCTGAAACTCGAGTTCCACAAGTGAAAAGGAGGGGTCCCTTCCGCACCCCACCATTCTGAGAGATACCGAGTCAGAAGCCGGTCGGCAGCAAGGCCTTCTGAGAAACCTTACTTCTCAAAAGATCACTGGATGCCCCAACTCCTCTGCCGGCCGGTAAAAGGACTCACACCGGGGGCAAACCATTCGCCGCCTGCAGACTCATTCCCGTACCCTCCGACCTCGATCCTCCAATGCGTTCCCCACTCACCTGGCCGCAGCAGTCAGCAGCTACAACTACAAAATCCTTGTGGCCCCGACTCCCACAGCCAAGTACAGCTCAGCTCTCAGTCGATTGGTTAACGCCCTTGTACGTCACTCCACGGCACCACTCACGGGCCAATGAAAGAGTCCCTGTCGCACTAGAGGAAGCAAAACACTCAGTGAATCCGCGCCGCCATCTTGGAAGAGGGTAAGACAGTCGTGCTTCGTTCTACATAACAGAAGTTCATAAAAACATACATTTTCCCATATTCACCTCTGAACCTTTCCACTGTAGAAAACTCCGGCGCCTGCCAGACTGCTTCCTAGGCGCAGCCAGAAAGCCTCAGGCGTTCATTCTGATCCAACCTGACGTCCGCTTGCTTCCAGGGAAACTTCACCTCATCTCCCTAGTTACTGGGAAGCTAGAAGGATGTCGTACGGTCCTGGAAAAAGGAGAGGCGCTGCAAAGAAGAAACTAAAGCTTGCCGGAAAGAGGCGTCAGCAAGCGAGAAGGGGTAGGGTGGGCAGGGGCGGGACGGAAGGGGCGTGGGGTTCTGTGTGGAGAACTCTAGGCGCACACACCTGTGTGGAGGCAGGGCTCTGACTCTAGTTAAGATTCATGCTAAATTCCACAGGTTTGGTTCTATTTTATCCCATTACATGGTTTCATCTCGTTCTATGAGACTGGCGCTAGCACACAGTTCCTCTCTGCTTTTCTATTCCTGTCATTCTATGAGGACGTGAATAATTGAGAATTGTCATAGTCAAGCCCTTTAGAAGACTACAAAAACCTCATAACTACGGAGAGCGCAACTTTTTTAAAGTATATTTTATTGACTATGCTATTACAGTTGTCCCAGTTTTTTGTTTTCCACTCTACCCTTTCTGCCAGGTACCCCTCTTCCCTCCAGCATTCCCACCCCCTTAGTTCAAATCCATGGGATGTCCATATAATTTCTTTGGCTTCACATTTCTAATACTGTTCTTAACATCCCCCCGTCTATTTTATACCTACCAAATTACAGTATGCTTCTTAATCCCTGTACCTTTTCCCCCATTCTCCTTCTCCCTTCCAGCTGCTAACCCTCCATGTGATCTCCATTTCTGTGATTCCAATCCTGTTCTATTGTTTCTTTAGTTTGTTTTTTAGATTCGGTTATTGATAGTTTGTGAGTTTGTTGTCATTTTACTGCTCATAGTTTTTATCTTTTTCTTAAATAAGTACCATTAACATTTCATATAATAATGGCTTGGTGATGATGAACTCCTTTAGTTTTACCCTGTCTGGGAAGCACTTTATCCATTCTAAATGACAGCTTTGCTGGATTGAGCAGTCTAGGTTGTAGGTCCTTGCTTTTCATCACTCTGAATACTTCTTGCCAGTAGCTTCTTGCCTACAAAGTTGCTTGTTGTTGTTTTGTTTTGGGGTTTTTTGTTTGTTTGTTTTTGAGAAATCATCTGATGGTTTTACAAGAACACCTTGGTAGGTAACTCTTATTTTGCTGCTGTTAAGATTCTCTCTTTATCTTCAACCTTTGGCATTTTCATTATGATGTGTCTTGGTGTGATCCTCTTTGGATCCAACCTATTTGGAACTCTGCTTCCTGGACTTGTATGTCTATTACCTTCATCAAATTAGGGAAGTTTTCTTTCATTATTTTTTCAAATAAGTTTCCAATTACTTGCTCTTCCTCTTCTCCTTCTGGCATCCCTATGAGTCTGGCACATTTGGAAGTGTCCCAGAGTCATCTTATTCTCTCATTTGTTTTGTTTTGTTTCTTTCTTTCTTTTTTTTTTTTTAATTCTTGTTTCTTCATTCTGTACTGGTTGACTGTTTATTTCTTCCTTATGTTCCAAACTGTTGATTTGAACCTGGCTTCCTTCCCTTCACTGTTGGTTCCCTGTGGATCTTTATTTAGCTTAGTGTAGCCTTCATTTTTTCCCTGATGCGTTTGCCATACTCAGTGAGTTCTTTGAGCATCCTGATTACCAGTGTTCTGAACTCTGCAACTGATAGGTTGGTTATCTCTGTTTCACTTTATTCTTTTTCTGGAATTTTGATCTGTTCTTTCATTCGAGCCATATTTCTTTATCTCCTCAACTTGGCAGCCTCTCTGTGTTTGCTTCTGTGTATTAGGTAGAGCTGCTTTGACTCCCTGTCTTGGTGCACCTGTTATGTTGTAAGGGGCAGAGCCTTAGGTATTCTCCAGGTGGGGCAACCCATTTCATCGCTTTGTGGCACTGTGGGAGAAGGGGCAGAGAGGGAACAATGCCGCTGGCTTGTCTCTCACTCCGTTTACAGTCACTTCTCCCATTTCCCATTTGTGACTGGTGCCCTTCTAGCTGCTGCCCTGGTGCTGAATCCCAGGGTGAGTGGGTTTGTGTACATTCTAGGGCTGTGTGGGTCCTTTAAACAGACTCTCCTGAGAGACCAGCCACTTCTTCCATGGCCCCAACCCCCACTGGTTTCTACAGCCAGAAGTTATGAGGCTTTATTCCCAGCACCAGAACCCTGGGCTTTGTAGTCTGTCACGGGGCTGGGGTGGCTCGCTCCCCAGGTGTCCCTCCTGGTTTTTATCTGCCACACGTGAATGTGGAACTGCTTGTTCTGCTGGCCCCTTCCCAGCTGCCCCTTCCCCACTGTCACTGCCATGCAGCCACCACACCCAGACCTCTCCTCCCTAGCTCCCTGTCTTTGCCCCTCCTACCCATCTGGATGAGTATTTCTTCTTTAAAGCCTTAGTTATGGGACTTCCATATAATTCATTTTTCTGGCAGTTCTGGTTGTGTTTTGTTTTGAGCTTAGCTGTGATCCTTCTTATGGTTGTGTGAGGAGGCAAAGTGTGTCTACCTACACCTCCATCTTGGCCAGAAATTCAACTTTACAACTTTTTATAAGTGGCAAAAATGAGATTGTTTATTAATCTGACCCAGAGATATAGTGTCTCTGTAGCATATAAAAATAAGCAAAACTATATAAACTTGAAATTATGTTTAGAATTTCTCTAGACATCCAAGAATTACAATTAATTAGCTCAATTTAGTATTAGTGCAGAGATTTAAATAACAAATCATAGAAGTTCATTTAAGTCGATGTACTACGGAACAATTACTGTTAATATAAGAAGTTTGTCAGGCCCTGGCTGGTGTGGCTTAGTTGGTTGGAGCATCATCGTTTGACCAAAAGGTTGCAGGTTTGATTCCCCATCAGGGGATATACCTAGGCTGCAGGTTGGATCCCTGGTCTGGGTGCATACGATCCCTGGATGTTTCTCTCTCTCAAAGTAATGAAAAAGTGCCCTCAGGTCAGGGTTTTAAAAAAAGTTTGTCAGCATAATTATTCAGTTTTGTTGAGTAAATTTACATTTTCCATGTTCCTAAAACATTATATAAAAGTAATGTTAGGTCATTTGATCATTACATTTGTGTAAATTTAGGAAATTCAAATTAATTATTCTGTCAGTACGGAACCAAGCTCAAATAAAATGCATACTTGTACTTTACATTAAGGAAAAATATAGATTTTTATTTAAAACCAAACATTCAAATATAATGTGGCAAAGATCTGCTTGGATTATTTGAACATAGATTATTTCTGTATTAGAAATTTTTGTAAGAGGGATTTTTTTTATTTTATTTTAATTGTTCTTGTACAGTTTTCTGTCTGTAAGGATTTTTTTTTACTCTAACACATTTAAAGTATTAGAAATTTAATTTCCTTATTTTCTTGGAATTTTCAGAATAGGTGATTTATGTAAGTGTATATTTATCTCCATAAGCCAATCAGACAGAACTCCTTTAAGAATGTACTAACCTGATTCGCGTTTTGAGCAACATGATTTACCTAGTTTTTGTCAGGTGAATCCACTGGGATCAGTCAAACCTCCAAAATTGCTAAAGAAAGTTTCAAAAAGGTAAAATTTTAACCCTCATGTAAATGTAATATGAGAATGTATCAAAGATTCTACATACCTCATTCATTAATAAGAGAACTAGTAACGATGTTCAAATTGGTTCAAAGAAAAATTTGATCTATAGAGACATATTCTCTACCAGACAAAATTCATCTTCATTACCATGGATGGGAATCATTTACATTATTATTATTTGTATTATTATCTATTTTCTGTAATTTAATGTCTATCTCTACAGAGTTGTAAAATAGTTTAGTCAAAGTCACATACCTCTTATGATCACATGACTCCAGAGGGTCCTTTAAAAATACCCAGCATTCCATAGAGAGTTCTCTTGACAATTTCAAAATCTTCCATAATTTTCCTGAAATATGATTCAGCATGTGTAATCTACATTCTCTATTTTTGGATTATACTTCTCTAACATCAGACTTATATATTCAACAACATGCTGGATATCTCTAGATATTCTTGGCCATCTCAATCTCATTATGTTGTAAACTGAATTCATATTTCCCCTTGCTCCTAAACTAATCTTGTCTCTTATACTTTCTATTTCACTTGGAGATACCATTTTTCTCCCAGTTACTCATGAAACTAGAGTTATCCTTGGCCCCTCCTCCGACAGGGTTCAGGACATAATACCCCAAAATATGACACCATGGCATATTGAATATTTTAACCTGAAGGAATTTGAAAAACGATTCATGGAAGGACTCTGTGACCTCCCCTCTCTCCTCAAAGCAGATCCTGAGTCCTTCATGTTAAAAGTTCCCTCCCTTTACCAGGAGTAAAGAAGCATTCTTCCCTCTGAAGACGAATCAGAATAAACAGGCCTTGCCAAGTTTCTGCCAGTTTATTACTCACTGTTCATATACTTTTGTCCTATCACATTTCCCCATGACTTTCCACACATCATCAAACTTAGCATAAAAACAATTAGGTTTACCTGTTTCTTTGGGTCATCATTTCCTTATGAAGCTTCCCATGTCAAATAAAATTTGTATTAAATAAATTTATATTTTCCCCCTACATTTCTAACCGCTACCTCTACCCTTAAAACTAACAATGAATCACTTGGCTCTCTTGATCTGTTATTCTAAATATTTCTCGATTCCATCTATCTACTTAGTTCAGGCCCTCATCCTCTCCCCCCACCCCTTTAACAGTCTGAGTCATGGCACCATAATGGTGGCAAGAACGAAAATGGTACCAGGTGTTAGACCAGTGATGTCAAACCAGTCCTTGGCTCAGCAACCTCAGTACTTGAGTTCTGGCTAAGAAAGAATTCAGAGTCAAAACTCAAATTATAAGCAAATGTTTATTTAGAAAACCATAGAGATAGCAGAAGTGAGCCATAGAGGAAGTTGGTTCAGGAAATAAATTAACAAAGGCAAAAGAAGGGGACCCTTGGAGCTTAGAGAGAAAGGTAACAGTAATGGTCTAGGGGAAAAGAAGATGGTAGGGGAAAGGCACAGGCATACTCCAGGAAGGGAGAGCACCCCTTCATCCTCTATCATTGGATTATTGCCACAGCCTTCCAAATGATCTCTCTGCCCACATTTTGCCAAACCCAGATCTCCCATTTGTTGCAAAAATTTTCAATATTACACATCTGAATCTAACATTCTCTTGCTTAAATCTCTACATAGTTTTACCATAACTCAAAGAATAGAGTTCCCTTATTGTTGTACTCAAGGGCCTCCAAGATCTACATTCTTCATTCCTATAGCACTGAACAGATTGCCTTTCCCAGCCCACCTTGCCTCTGTGCCTGTTTGTACTCCTCTCTACTAAGAACAACCACTTCACCTCTCTTCCTTCCCCAGTTAATTCCTGTATGTCCTTCAAGAGTTTGAAGAAGTTGTATTTTTCTTCTCAAGATGCTTTAAAAAATAACATGTGGGAAAAAATGGAAAAGTAGAAGGGGAGAATGTTTGCACAGCAAATTTGAAGGGTTAGTACAAATCGCCTACAGCAGAGATCCTGACCTGGAAAGAAAAGTTCAGGCAGAGGAAGTTTTTTTTCAAAAGGAGGGCCTCAGAGAAGGGTGGCTTAATTGGTTAGAAAAAAATATAACTTCTATGGCAAGTTATGTCCCAAATATAAATTGGACATTTCCAAATTTGAAATCAAGCTATTTCTTCTCTCATAATAACAAGCTCAGAAAATGCTTGTAATAGAGATAAAAAGTAGAAAAGGTAGATTATTTGTAATTATATAACTGCAATCATTATTGATATAAACAATTGGAGAAAGGTAAGAGTTGAAGCCATTGCCTTAATTTTCTCCTTCTCAAAGGAAGAAATAACCTCTCTATGAGTGAGGAAAGAAAAATCTTAAACCTTAAGGAAGGCTAGATTTTTTCCCAGCCTACAGTTCTTGTCATTGTTTCTTGAACTAAACACCACTAAGCAAACAACCACTTAGCTACTGAAATACCTGTTTTATTTTTAAGTTTTAAACGGCTTATTGAGGTATAATTGACATTCAGTAAGCTCTGCAAATTTAAAGTGCACAATTTGTTAAATTTTGACATTCACCACAACAATCAAGATGATGAAGGTGTATATCGCCCTGTAGTTTTCTTGTGCCCCTTGTCTTTTTTTAGAGTTTTAAATAAATGGAATCATATTCCACTCTTTTTTTGTTTGGCACCTTCCACTCAGCAATAATCCTTTTGAGACTCATCCATGGTGTTCTGTATGTCAACAGTTCATTCTTTCTTATGTAAATAAGTTTACATTTAAAGTTAAATAACATTGACCTTTTCAAGAAAATCTATAGTCTAAGGTCCAAGAGGAAAAATTATGTCTTGTCCTTGGTAAAGAATGTGGTGGGGAGGGGGGCAGTGTATCATCCCTACTTGTGCCTATTCAAAAAATAAACACAGAGAAGTGTTTTTCAGTGTGAAATGCTGACATACAAGTGATGTACACAGTAAGTCCATGGGAGGCGCAAGGAATAAAAAGCATTTTCCTCTTCATTAACGTTTATAACACAAACTCTGCCCACCTCAATTCAATAAGCTTTGAATATATGACACGACCAGTTCCTAAAGTTTCAGGACTGCCACAGTGTGACAGACAAACCATTTCTTTGCTATCTCAGTTTTCCCAGTTTCCAAATCAGTTTAAGTATTAATGTTATCCATGTGCTCTTCTACAGGAACAGTGAAACCCTTTAAAGGATGATGTTTAAAGTAATCAAAAATAACAACCAGGGCTAATATTGACTATTTTACTAAGAACTATTTTGAAATCAGAAGAAAAACTAATATAATTCCAGGAATCAACTAATAAATGGGCTGTGTTCTGCATGTTTGGAACTAAGAGCACACTTTCCTGTGGAAATACCAATAATTCTAGTAAATAGGTAGCACATTCTGAGCTTGTCACACTCTTGAATGTGTGATGGAAACTCCCAAATTTTGATTTTGACTGCCCTGTGCTGTAAAGGCTGCAGTGAATGAGTTGCCCTATGGCTCCCTAAAACTACAATTCCCAGAATGCCACAGTGCAGGCTCCCCAGCAGACTTTCCTGGGTTTTAAGCCCTACCCTGCTGTTCTGGCACTTGGCGTTCATGGCTTCTCCTAGCAAGGCTGTAATTGCCCTGGGAATTGAGGCGGGGATGTGGCCACCCACGGCTGGTATGGCTGGGTGAAGAAGGTGCTGGACCAAGTGAGAGACTTGCCTTGCTGTGCTGGGAAATTATCCTGGAGCTGGAGGGGACGGAAGAGATGTAGGACTGAAGTTTGAACTCTCCCCCAAGTCCAAGCTCTGTGTGTGTTCATTCCTTTCCTCTGCCAACCTGTCTTAAAGTCTAAAACTAGTGGCCCAAACTTTATAAAACGGCACGGAGGACTTTGGCTTGGTCTTTAGAATACAAAGCACCCCTCTTAAAACTACAGAGACCGAGCCCTGCCCCCCCCCACCCCGTGTCTGCTACTGGTTCAGATTTGGGACTTCTCATCGAAGTTTTACTGGCTCTCTTCCTGTTTCAGATTTTTTAAAAATCCAACATGTAAATATTAATATCTACAAAGGATATATGTAACATGTATGTAAATTATGACTAATGTAATCAATACCTGAGAATCCATGACCAAAAATCTAGTACATTACCAATAGAAGCCATCTGTGTGTCCCCACCCATCCCATTTCCATCATTCTGAATTGTTTTCATTTGCTCTTTTTAAAATTAAAATAAGTTTGCAACTTATGTGTATATCCTTTAAACAACATATTGCTTAATTTGACTTATGAGCTTTATAAAAATGGTATTCTACTGTCGGTTGTCTTTGCATTTTGATTTTTTAATTCTCTTCCATAATCAACACAGTAAGATCGTTCCCTGTGTTGCTGTCCTCTAGAGCTCTAGAGTAGGTTTCTAGAATAAAATTCCTGAATTACAGCTAAAAACCATGGCCAGAGGTATAAACCAAAAGGTCAGAGCTGGAGCTGTCCAAGAGGATGTGATTCCAAGTTTCTGTACTACATTTTACCTACTTCCTAGCACACAGTCTGTTTCGCTTCCAAGTCAGTCTGTCTTGAACATATTCACTTATAGATATAGGTCTTTCTATATGGAGACCTATAGAGCTGGCTAGGTATGAACTACAGATGAAGTTTATTAGAGGGACTGTATATTCATTCACATGTAATCCTGTAGTGTTTAACCCACTTCATGTCATAGCATAAGCAAACACTAAAAGATTATGTTATCTCATTTATTTTTATTTTTAAAATACTTTATTTTTAGAGAGGGGAAGAAAGAAAGAGAGGGAGAGAAACATCGATGTGAGAAAACATCCATCAGTTTCCTCTCACACAGCCCGCACTGGGGACCTGGCCTGCTAGCTAGGCATGTGCTCTTACCAGGAATCCAACCGGCAGCTTTTTTCAGTTCACAGGCTGTCAATCAATCAACTAAGCCACATCAACCAGGGCTATTTATTGATTTTTAGAGAGAGGAAGGGAGGGAGGAGGGAGAAGAAGAAAGGGAGAGTGAGAGAAAGAAACGTCAATTTATTGTTCCACTTATTTATGCCTTCATTGGTTGATTGTTGTATGTGCCCTGACTAGGGATTGAACCCACAATTTTGGTGTATTAGATGATACTCTAACCAACTGAGCTACCTGGCCAGTGTGATTTCTCATATCTTATTATCAAAGTATTAGTTGTAATTAACATGTTTATTATAGCTTTTCCTCCCCTTATGTCATAGATACCTGGTTTCCAGTGTTTGGCTAAAAACATGCCTGACCCAAGTGAGTATTAAAAGTGTTTTTAAATAGCCTCATCTTGTTGGGTTTTCATCTTGCATTTTTCTGGTAGAAAACAAAAATATCATAGTAGAGCATCCAAAGAGAGTATATACCTAAGAATGAATGATGGCAAGGGTGAAGGGTGAATACAAAGAAAAAATATAGAAAATTCTAGTAAGGATCAAGAAAAGCACTTGGACTTGGTAAAATTTAATTTTCAATTTTTCAAGCAATTGATTTTCCCTTCTATAAATCAATAGATATTTCTAGGCAAAATTTATGCATATTTCAGTTGAGGCAGGGATAGGATAAACTTTCTAGCATCTATAAAATCCTAATATTTAACAGTATAACAGTGCCACTTTTGTTCTGAGTTTGGCTATGATTTGTCTCAGGAATTGACATTTTCAAAAGAAATGATTTGAGAGGCGATACTGTCATTTTAAGTTGGGAAGCTTAAAGCATCAGTTATTTTTATTATATCCTCAGTATTTTCTTACAAGAAAATGGTAAAAAATAATACCAAAACTACAGGTTTGACTTTTTTTCAAATAGCAACATGCAAACTTTTGCCTATATTAAAATGGCCCCATCCCCCATTGTGGTCCTGAAATTTTAAAAGTTGTGAACTACTTAGTAGTCATCTATTAGAAAGGTGGGCAGCATTAGACTAAGGCCGTCTCTATCAAGAGACAGACTCTTTATCCTGAACCTTAGTTACAGCCCGAGAGATCATCTGGCTGCCCTTCATGGAGAGGGAGCTGCGCTGTGATGAGACCATTATCACAGGCCACAGTTCTGGGGCCACTGCAGCCATGAGATGTGATCCTTGTTGAATTACCACCCCGCTGTGTGGGTTCCAACCAAACATGTTTCAGAAACACTTTGTGTATATGTGGTTTCCACTGTAGAGGAAACAGTGTTGACCTCAAAAGTAGTGACATAATCTGTCTTAATTCCTTTCTAGTTCAGATAGTGGAAAAAAATTTTTTTTGCTTTTACTAAGATAGTGGTATTTTTCAAACAAGTGGCTCCAACCCCAGCAGTTGACCATCCCTTCAGAAAAACTCTTCAGTCTTCAAGGCTCCCAGGTACCACTGATGTCATCTCTACCTTTACTGCCCCCAGGGTGTTTTACAGGCCTCGTTGCAGTTCCTTAACATGCCAAGTGTACATCTATCTACCTTAGGCCCATACTTGTTCTTGTTCTACCTGGAACTCTATTCCTAGATAGCTGTATGACTTTCTCCTCCTCTTTAGGACCCTTTTAGTAAGGCCTTTTTTTTATGTTTAAATTTTTTTTTATCAGAGGCAGACAATGATTTTTCGTTTCATCTATTTACACATTCATTGGTTGATGTTTGTATGTGCCTTGACAAGGATCAAACCTGCAACCTTGGCATATCAGGATGATGCTCCAGCCGAGCTGCATGGCCAGAGCATTTCAGTGAGGTCTTCTAATCACTCCATATGAAACAGCAACCTCACTCAATTCGCTCCCATTCCCTTTATATCTTATTATCCTTCTTACTACCTATACCACTCTTCAGCATCTGATGTTCTGTTTATTTCTTGTCTGTCCCCTGCCAATAGAATGTAAGGTCCATGAGGGTGGACTTTTTCACTCTGACACTGAAACCACAGTCCCTGTCCTGCATATGGTAGGTGTTAAATATTTGTTAGCAGTTAGAGGCTGTTGCTCCTTCCGTCCTTAACCCCCCAGTCCTTAGGATTTATGGACATATATCCCTGATGCTCCCCACAGAACATTACATCTCTCTCTTTAGGTTTATAAGGCCTATGATTTAGGGACTTAGCTGGCTGAATAAGCCTGTTAAGTTTGGGTTTCTTCCATATTTGCCAGGCTGAATGATGATGTGGAGTGCATGGTAAAAGAGATACCTTTCTGTTATTGCATAGTGTTTCTTAAAATATGGTTGGGTTGGGGAGGTGCCATGCCTTAAAATGCTTGATCCCAAACTTCTGAATACATGCTCTGGACTAAGCCTGGAAGTCTACATGTTGATGCATATTACAAGTAGATTAATGCAGAAATCAAAGGAAGTGGTTATACTTTTTATGTTTATTCAGAAACGACTGCAGAAGAGGTTTGGACTACCTTGAAAAAGTGAGCAGAAACTCACCAAGTAGCCATGGCTAAGTGATTAACCACTGGGTTTGTAATTCAGCAGTTTCCTTATTATTTTTCATTTTAACTTCAACAGCATAGCACATGCTTCCTGTAAACTAAACCAATTTTCAGGTGGTTAACTGACTTTTTGGTGATCAGATTTAACATTAAATATTAGCTGAGAGCATTTCTCTCTCCAGATATGCAGAAACACATCGAGTATATGCCATTGTATTAGTGTCTGCATACACATCAGACTTGGGGGATGAAAATGAGCGTGCAAGTGGTAAGTCTGAAGGCAGAAACCCCAGAAAAAGCCCTTTTGCTAGTCACAGGGCCGGCTGTTAAGGTTCTAAAACAGCATGGTCTTTTGATAGGCTAAAAAATGTAATAGCACATGAAAAATGTTTACTACCCATCTAGATATAAGCTTGGCACTTTGAGAGGTTGTAAACCATTTCTAATCCATAGTCTAGAATGGAGGAACCCTTGAGGCCTGACTATTTGAGCCATATACTTCCCCTTCATAAGTACCTATAGTATCAAGCCCTACAGATTTGAAAACCACTTAGGTTCTGATTCTTTGTGTCTCTGCTACAGTCTTCACTAGATATTTTTAAATGTCTAGAATGGAAATTACCCATAGGCACTCATAGGTTGTATGTATTTTCCCCCACAGGATACTTCACCTGCCCCTGGCAGTGGAAGAAGAACAAAGCCAACTGCCCTCACATTGTACAGTTTGGCTCCACTGATGATCCTTTCCTTCCCTGGAAGGAACAACAAGAAGTGGCTGACAGGTTGGAGCCAAATTGTACAGATTCATCAACTGTGGCCACTTTCAGAACATGGATTTTCCTGAACTGATTAATGTGGTAAAGTCTATGCTGAAAGTACCAGCACAGGCACAATGATTTCTGCTGTTTTGCATACCAATATAATAGAGCAATTATCAGATTATAGATAATCATAAAAAATGCCTGCAAAAACAAACGTTAGTTTCAATGTTCAAACTAAGTTACAAACAGCATTTCCATTTTCTATAGACTCTCCATCTCCCCAACTTGCTATGAACTAAAGCAGTATTTTCCTGGTATGATAAGGGACATAAGGACATCTCAGACATCCAGTGAATAAGACAGAAATGGAACCCAGGTTTCCTGACTTCCAGTCCAGATTAAAACGAAATAGATTTCATGTATGTTGTAAGAGTTGTACTCCTCTTTGAAGTAAAACTTTTCTATTTTATAGGAGAACGGAAACATGACTAGAGGTCCACAGTGTTGGCTTGGAAATCAAAACACTAGTTGCTTGTTTTGAGCTGGCCCGGGATATTAAACCTAGACTGAGTCTTTCCTCACCTTTGACACCATGCCCCCCCACCCTCGAGTCCTTCAAGTTGAGAGAGAATAAATTATAAGGATGCTATGAAGCAGGGGTTTGCAAGGATCAGGCAGGGAATATGAACAGTCACATTTTTGGATAAGACCTCAGTGAAGGTAAGGGCAATGTGGAGAACTCATGTCATGTGGAAATGTGGCAAGGTGTGACCAATTTTCTGATTTTTCAAGCAAAAACTTTATACAGTGGTTTTTATATTCAGGGGAGATATATGTACATATATAATCCATATGTACACAAATTATGTCCAGTTTATTTACATATGGATTAGTTGGCAACTACAGTATAAATAAAAAATATAAAAACACTGCAACAAACATAAAGTCCAAGCCATCCATTTGTGGCCTATAAATATTAACTTAACCAGGTGCTTTAAATGATTCTCTATAAAGCTTGAGAAATGAACATAATGTCAAAGAATGAAATTATGGAAACTATTTGGATTTTGTTACAGTCTTAATTATTTTTTAAAATAATCTTTCCATTCCTCAAATTTTTGTTCTGTAGAGTTCTACCTTTTAACCTCTATGGTCCCTTAGATCTCTTTCAAGTATCATTCCATGATTTTTCTTCGATCACAATCCATCAAAAAAATCCTTTTTCATTTTCCAACAATTTTTGCCTATTACGATCCCTAGTATTGCCTCTAACAATTTCTAGTCTACAGAGAAGCAATTTTCAACTGTGTGCCACAAGAATTTTTGAATCATGCGATACCTTTCTCTCTCTTTACAATCAAGATAAAAATTGAAAAACAAGAAATGCCAAGACTGTTTGATTCCCAGTAGGGGCAGCACATGCAATAATCAACCAATAGATGCACGGGTAAGTGGAATAACAAATGGATGTTTCTCTATCTCCCTTCCTTAGTTTCTTTCTCTAAAACCAACAAATAAAAATTAAAAATCAACAACAGCAATGAAACATGCGATACCTGACTGTTTAGTCAGGGGAACAGACTGCTTTCCCTTTATATCAGGGGTGTCAAACTCATTTTCACTGGAGGACACATCAACCTTGCCATTGCTTTCAAAGGGCCAAATGTAATTTTAGGACTGTATAAATGTTAACTACTCGTTAACAGTTAAGTGACAACTCAGCACTGCCACTGGGTAGAAACAAGGTGCCAGAACAGATAAAACAAGGTGGAGGGCCGGATTCCACCTGCGGGCTTTGTGTTTGCCACCTGTGCTTTAGATTGTCAAATTTAAAAAAAAAAGCCAAAAACAACAGCCATCCAGTATGAATGAATCAAAATCATACCTTTTTTTTTGTCAGATTGGCAAAAAATATTTTTGATGTGCTGTAGAATTTTAGTATAGTTTATGGGTACCATGAAATAAAATAGGTTGAAAATCACTGCTATAGAAGTTCTATTGGACAGCACTGGAGTCTAAGGCATGTATTTTACATTCTTCTCACCTACCATCAATAATGAGTAAGTGACTCAACTTGAAATTACTTCTATTTGACTAGTTTGTTTAGTAGATCACTATAGAACTCTTGGCTCTACAAAATTTACTCATCACCCAACTAAGATCAGAGTAGTTTCATGGAAGAATCCAACATAAACTATTCATTTAAAGCCATCAAATCATAGATTTTCATGATTTTCTTTGACTGTATCATGGATCACTATTAACTGTGGCAAGGCCTTGATAGACTCCAGGGAATATCTATTCTCAGGTGAGCAAAACACCTTATACTAAATGAAAATTAATTGTAAGGATTAGGACTTCACTCACAATCTAATTTTTTTCGTATTGTTGTGAGTCTAGAGCCTCACTGTTTTGGTCAAAGATAACTCCTGTATGTAATATGCACTTAACTATCATCAGAATTGCTGTATTTTAAAATGACCTCTTTTCTCCTTCAGTTAAATTCAGAATTTAAAACATGATGATTAGAATAAACAATAAAAAATCTCTAAAAAATAAAACATGCTATGAGAAAAATGTTTATAGAGACTCTTTTATTTTCTAGTGAGGCAAGAGATGGATACTTTTATGTTTTACCTACTGAAAATCAATCTCTGGTCCTGGCCAGTGTAGCTCAGTTGGTTGGAGCTGTCATCCCCTACACCAAAAGGTTGCAGGTTTGATCCATGGTTGGGGTGTGCATGAGAGGCAACCAGTCAATGTTTTCTTGCCTCTCTGCCTTTCTGCCTCTATAAAAAGCAATAAAGTGTACTTCAGTGAGGATTAAAAAATGATAACCTGTGGTTATCAAGACTCAATGCCAAGTCTGATTTAAAATCAGTTCCTAGAAAAATAGAGTACCTAGGAATAAACTTGACTAAGGAGGTAGAAGACCTGTACTTACACAACTACAGAACACTGAAGAAAGAAGTTAAGGAAGACACAAATGAATGGAAGCATATACCGTGTTCATGGATTGGAAGAATTAACATCATCAAAATGTCCATACTACCCAAAGCAATTTATAGATTTGGTGAAATCCCTATTAAAGTACCAATGACATATTTCACATATATAAAACAAATATTTCAAAAATGTATACAGGATAATAAATGTCAGGGGGAATAGCCTCAGCAATCTGAAAAAGAAGAACAAAGTAGGCGAGATCACAATACCAATATCAAGCTATGTTACAAGGCCGCTGTAATCAAAACAGTCTGGTACTGGCATAAGAACAGACACAAAGATCAATGGAACAGAATAGAGAACCCAGAAAGAAACCCATGTCCCTATGATCAATTAATAATAAAGGGGGCAGGAGCATAAAATGGAGTAAAAATAGCCTCATCAATACATGGTGTTAGGAGATCTGGACACGTACATGCAAAAAAAAAAATGAAATTTGACCACCAACTTACACCATACACAAAAATAAACTCAATATGGATAAAAGACTTAAAAATAAATCATGACACCATATAAGTCCTAGAGAACATAGGCTGGAAAATTTCAGATATCCCATGCAGCAACATTTTCACCAGTATGTGCCCTAGCGCAAGAGACATGAAGAATAAACAAATGGGACTAAATTAAAAAGCTTCTGCACAGCTAAAGAAAACATCAGTAAAATAAAAAGGGAACCAACCGTATGTGAAAACATATTTGCCAATGATACTTAAGACATTGAGTTTGACCTCCAAAATATATAAAGAACTCACATGACTCCACAACAGTAAGACAGACAATCCAATTAAAAGTTGGGCAAAGGATCTGAACAGACACTTCTCCAAGGAGGACAAGAGGGTCCACAGAGGATACTCAACATCACTAGCCATCAGAGAGATGCAAATTAAAACCACAATGACATACCACCTCACACCAGTCAGAATGGCCATCATAAACACATCAATAAACAAGTGCTGGGAGGTTGTGGAGAAAGGGAACCCTAGTTGGTGGAAATGCAGACTGGTGCAATCACTGTGGAGAACAGTATGGAATTTCCTCAAAAATCTGAAAATGGAACACCCTTTTGATCCAGTAATTCCGCTGCTGGGATTATACCCTAAGAATCCTGAAACAACAATTCAAAAGAACCTACGTACCTCTATGTTCATAGCAGCGCTATTTACAATAGCCAAGTGCTGGAAACTGCCCAAGTGCCCGAAACTGCCCAAGTGCCCATCAGTAAATGAGCAGATCAAAAAACAGTGGTATTGTACATGTTGGAATACTACACAGCAGAAAGAACTCCTACCATTCAGGACAGCATGGATGGAGATGAAGAGTATTATGCTAAGTGAAATAAGCCAGGTAGTGAAAGACAAATACCATATAATCTCACCTATAAGTGGAACCTAATCAACAAAACAAACAAACAAGGAAAAAAGAGCCACAGACATGGAAATAATGAACAAACTGACAGGGACCAGAGTGGAGGAGGGATAGGGATAATGGGGGAAACAAGGGGAAGGGCCAAGTCAAAGAACATGTACAAAGGACCCATGGACAAGGAAAATGGGGTAGGGAATGTCTTTGGGAGCAGGGCAGGGTGAGGGGGACTGGATGGGGCAGGGCAGAACAATGGGTGGGAATGGGGATGACTGTAACTGAACAATAAAAAAAGGAAAAAAATAATAATGGCTATAAAAAGAAACTGGTTCCTACTTTCCAATTCTAATTCTCCTCCAAGTTTAGGTTGCTTATTAAATAAGACTATGCCTCTGTGATAGGCCAGGTCCCAAGAAGGACAGATATTGGTAATAACATTCGAACTCTCACTGGGGATAGAAGAGAAACCTATAGTTGCAGGCTCCCAGATTCTCTGTATCATATCTATATCTCTACCCACCTCTAATATTTAAAATGATCTTTGTTTCAAAGAGTAGTGCCATCAAAAACTAATTTACACAGCTGACCACAGAATTTATCCAGTTCTTAAAAATTGGTTACTGGGCTGACTTTACTAATCCCATTTATCACATAATAACTCTTCTGATGGTTGCCCACTTAGAGTATCTCGAAACTGGTGTTTGAAGTCAGCCTCAGGAATAGCTGAGCTTGAATTCCTTTCCATTGGTATGATGCTTTTGGCCTAGACATAAAAACTTTTAAATGGAATTAAAAAGGAAAATACAACAGCTAAGATCCTGAAAAGCCCTCCAGCTAACTTCTGTGCAACACTACATCAAATAAGCTAGTGTTTTCCATATGGCTAAACATTGGATTGAAAGTGCTATTAGAACTGAAGACAATTATGATGGCTTTCTGCTCAGTTTAGACATATTACACTATGATTTTTAGAACAGAATAACGAAACAAATCTAAAATGTGACAAGAAAAGAAGAATGTTACCCCTCCCCAACATAAAGTGTGAGTGCAGGGCAATGGATTACTTTTAGTTTTAATTTCAGTTAAATAGTAAGAATCTAGGAAAAAATTCTAGTAAGTAATATAACTGAGCCACAGAATGAACTTCTAAGACTTTAACAAAGGTCTATCTAGTGAAAAGAATCCTTTAAGATGAATATGACAATATTTATGCACTGAAAACATAATTCACCATTAGGCTGAGGTAAATACAGTGGCATAATCCTATGAAAAAATATTTCTGACATAAAAAGGAATTAACTGTGTGGAAAAGTGATGTTCCAACTCTTTCCTCCATTCACACCTCAAGTTTGTGTAGACTGCTCTGTATTCCTGCATTCCGTTTTAATTTCTTCTCAATAGAATCATTGAGAAAACAGAAATAGGGATACTGAACCAGATATAAGCAATTTCCAATGATGACCTTAATAAATAACTTTAAAACAAGCATTTTTAGGCTCTAGCCATTATCCATTGATAAATGTGGATCTGTTGCCTTCTTTTTTCTGGAACAATCACAAGTCTTACAGGCTTCAGAAGATGTTGTCCTCCAGAACTTCAGAGTATTTTATTTACTGAACAATAGATTTCACTACTAACCTTACCTGCTTCATATTCTGTTGACCACTCTACCAATATAAACTTAATCTTCATAGATAAAATAGTATATATTTTCATAGCAGCAAATCTGTATCCATTACTGTGAAATTTATTTTCAAGGGAATTTGATGTTCCATCATGCATGCAGTTATTTATTTGCTCCCAAAGTAACTTCATTTGCAAAATGTCAGTAAAGTTCATAGCTCTCTATTAAAATTCAAGCCACTCTGTCATGTAAATACAATTGGATGGCGAAATCTCACCACCTTCATGGCAGTCATCAAAAACCTTTAAAAGAAAAAAGTTTACATTCAAACCAAAGTTTTAAAATTATTACACTACTAGGTAATGTCAAATTAAATGTCAACTATAACTCAAATTTCTGCTAACATAAAATGTAAAAACATCCAAGACCCAACTATTTATTTCAAGTGCTATTAAAAACAAAACTGTCAAATTGAAAGACTGGGACTGTACTTAAGAACATACTATACTATAATAGGACCTGCTCTGTGATCAGAGAATTAGCTAATGGAAAATCTTTTACTATAGCATAAAGATGAGCATGTTCACCTGCCCACTGGGAAAAAGGCTATCAGTGGGTAACACAGGAATAAAAGAAGGAAGACCTATACATAAGAATGACTTAATTTTGACTTACCAGATGTTTCATGTTTAGCTTTCCTTTTTGTGAAGGGATGCTGAATAGAATTCCTAATATGCTAGCCTTTTTTCTAATAATTGAAACCATGGCATAGAGTGCTTAGAAGTATAAAAGGGACCAGTCTCATGAAATAAAACATAGACCAGCAGCCCAAGAATATAAATGCAATGAGGGCTAGGACAGTGCCTATAGCACGCAGTTGACACTTATAAGCTAAACGGGAATGAATGAATGAATGAATGAAGAGTGTTGGAGCACAGTTGTTACTTCTAAGCTACATGCTCTTAGGTCTTCCTCAGCTTAACTTCCCTTCTACTTAAGAGAAAATGACACCACTAGCTCAAAAGGACACAAGGGGGATTAAATGAAACCACATAAATCTTCAAAAATATGTCTGGCCATGGTACATTCTCAACAAATCTCACTTCCACCCTACTTAGGTTAAATGATTAATGCCTGTAAAAAGTGTCCATTTCAGGGCCAACACAAATTTCTTTTGTAAGGCAAGATTTGTTCATTAAATGTCTGTCATCAACATTACATGGAAGTTTGAGATCTTGGTCAACACTGAGAGCGAGAAACTGGGGTGTGCTTTTGCTGGTACGTTATGTGGCAGTCAGGTGTAAAGAGAAGTCACTTCAACTCACCGGACAGAGTCCACAGGGGGCCCGAACCAAACCTGTAGGTGGGATTATTGGATTGACTGCTCTATAGAGTTTCATGTGTCCGTCTACACTGCCAACTGTGCCTTCTTTTGCAGCGATGATAGTCATCTCCACTTTCCCATCATAGATGAGTGTATTCAAGATGGTTTCAATGTCCTCCATGGACAACTCTACCTATAAAAGGGGATGTATGGAAAGAGGAAACAAAAAGGACAAGGAGACATTCTTTTGTAGGCGGTTAACTACAGTATAGGGTCACAATTCCTTAGCGAAGTGGGGAAGCATTATGCTGGCAAGTAATCAAAAGTACAAAAAGGTTGAACAATGGTCCAATTTAGCACAAACCACTCATGCTGGGGACGGAACACTTACCTCAAACTGAGTTTGACACTTTCTGATATATTTACTCTTACAAGTAAAATCTAGAAGTCTTATAAAGTAACATTTGTTTGGCAAGAACTTGATAGAGATTTATAAAACGCTTGAGCAGAATGGTACTTTAGACATCAAACAATCTTTAGTCAAAATTCGTAGTTTTTTAACAAATGAGAAATTTGGGAAATGAAAATGATTTGTTCAAGTGTACACTTCAATTTCTTCTCCAACTGTAAAGCATCCAGAATAATTTCCTTATGTATAGGTCTTAAAAAGTATGATAACGCTGCTTGTTTCTCATAAGATGGAAAATACCAATTAATGACAACTGACACAATGACTTATGTTTAGCAACTGACACAATGACTTATGACACAATGACTTATGTTGAAATGTGCCTGACAAAGTCAAGAACTTATAAAAACAGACTTTTCCATTCTGACAGTGAAATGCACTGCCAGGCCTCCACTCTGCTGCTCTATCTCCAAAGCTCACATACAGTTAGTTAAGCAGTGCCAATGGCAATGACCATGTTTGCCTAACTGGCTCAGGACAGTGCTTTCTCAAAGTGGGTTCTACAGAATATTTATAAGTTATCACCTGAAAAAAGGATCTAGAACAAATATGTTTGTAACACACTGGAAACTATACCCCTATGATAAACAAGTTTTTAAAAATAAGATTAAAATTAGAAACTGAGTTCTAACCTTACTGATTCCCAATTCACAGATGTATTTCCATACTTCATGTGATGATGCAAAAGAACTATTTCTTTGTATCATTGGATTCTGTTTGCTTTCTCGTGCTGTTTCTGCCTATAAGGGTAGAAACATAAATCTCAGCAAGAATACTAGTGTTTTCTAAATATAATTTATACAGAGCAAAATCAACAGCAGAAAATATTTTGTTTAGTACATGACTGTTTACTCAATTATGCCTTACCTTGGTTTGCAGGAACTTAAAACACTGTTGGTTAAGCACCTCTACAAATTCAGATTCAAAATCCTGGTCACTGTACCAGGCTCCACCAGTCACAGACCGGTCAGGTTGCAGGTTATAGAGCATATACACTTTTTTTTTGGAGGCCTAGGAAAAAACATGCACAGAAGATATGGTTATAAGTTCACAGTCCCTCGAAGCTGGGATTTGAAGAAAAAAATATTATGTTTTAAGAGTTTTAGATTTATAGGATTATTGTAAAAAAATGATATAAAATTTCCATTTACCTTATAATAATTTCCTTATTATTGACATCTTACATGAAGAGGGTATACGTGTCACAATTAATGAACCAATATTGATATATTATTATGAATTAAACTACACTTTATTCATATTTCCTTAATTTTTCTATAATGTCCCTTTTATGGTTCAGGATTCTATCTAAGATACCACATTAGACTTAGTTGTCAAGACTCCTCAGGCAATTTCTAGCTGTGATAATTTCTCAGTCTTACTGATGAACTTGCCAGTTTTGAGAATTACTAGTCAGGTATTCCATAGGATGCCCTTAATTGGGATTTGTATGATGTTTTTCTGATGATTAGACTGGAAAAAAAGACCACAGAGGACAAATGACCTTATCACATCATATCAAGGGTATTTGATTATCACCAAGGGATGACTGATTGTCAACATTATGATTTATCAGTGTTGATATTAACTTTAATTTCCTGACTAAAAGTAGTGATTCTCACTTTTCTTCACTGTAGTTACTTTTTCTCCTGCCCTTTCTTGGGAAGAAAGTCACTAAGCACAGTCCACAGTTAAGAATTGGGAATTATGTTTTACCTCCTTTGGGGTGGAATGTCTACATAAATTATTTGGAATTTTTCTGCATGAAAGATTTGTCTAATCTGCCCCATTTATTTATTTATTCATTCAAACATTTATCTGTTGGCATGGATTCATGAATATTTATACTACTTTATTCTGCAACCTTGAAAACATGATGCTAAGCAAAAGGCGGCAGACACAAAAGACCATATATTGTATAATTCCATTTATAGGAAATATCCAGAATAGGCAAATCTATAGAGACAGAAAGCACATTAGTGGTTATCAGGGCCTGGGGGCTAGGGACTGACTGCTAGTGGGGTCACATTTTGGGGTGATAAAAATGTTCTAAAATTAGAAGAAAGTTACATTTTTCTGTGAAAACACTGAAATCCAATAAATCTTACACTTTACAAGGATTAATTTTATGATATATGTTATATCTCAACGAAGCTATTAAAAATAAAGATGTAGGAGAACTGTCAAAATCAAGCTAGGTGATGGGTATGTGGGGATTCATTTATATTATTTTCTTTACTTTTGTATTGATAGGAAATTATCCATTAAAAATATGGAAAAGAAATAACATTCTAACTTAGGCAGTGGTATGACATAAATATCATTAATTAAACAAATTAATACTAAATCTTTTTTTTTGCAGTTCACCTGATTTTTAAAAAATATTATTTTTCAATTACAGTTGACATTCAATATTGGTTTATATTATTTTCAGGTGTTCAGCATACTAGGTAGACAATCATATACCTTACAAAGTGATCCTCCCAATATTTCAAGTACCCACCTGGTACCATGATAGTTACTACATTATTGACTATATTCCCTATGCTGTAGTTTACATCCCTGTAACTATTTTGTAACTACCAATCTATACTTCTTATACACTTCACCTTTGTACCTAGCCTACCAACTCTTCCTCCACTCTGGCAACCAGCAACTGCTTCTCTGTATCTATGATTCTGTTTCTATTTTGTTTATTCATATTTTTTTTTCTTTAGGTTCCACATATAAGTAGAATCATACATTTTCTTTGTCTCTCTCTATCTAACTAATTTCACTTGGCATAATACTCTCTAGGTCCACCCATGCTGTCACCTTTTTATGAGTCATATACATGTGTTTCAATCACTACTTTTTTATCTATCCATCTATTGATGGGCACTTGGGTTGCTTCCATATCTTTGCTATTATAAATAATGCTGCAATGAACATAGGGGTGCACATATTGAATCAGTGTTTGGGGTTTCTCAGATATTTATCCAGAAGTGGAACTGCTAAGTCATAAGGCAGTTCCATTTTTCATTGTTTTAAGGAAACTTCATACTGTTTCCCATAGCAGCTGTACCAATTGCATGAATATCAAATTCTTAAATGCTAATATTTGTGTTCAAACCAACTTTAGTCTAGGGGAATCCTGGTTCCTCTAATGCCTAAATCAGTGAGGTCAACAGCAGATGTCTCTGATGGACCCAGCTTTGGAGTATGGAGCCCCTGAAGGACGTGATGAGGAGGAGAAACACTACCTGCTGGATCAGAAGCTCCACCAGAGCAGGGATCCTTCTCTGAGTTGTTCAATAATGTATCCCAAGCACACAAAACAGTGCCTGGCACATAGCAAACATATAATAGATATTTATTCAATGAGCAATCTAATATGCCAGGATGAGGTAAATTCTCTTATATATCACAAAATCCAGGAAAAATGTTCATGATTCCAACAATTCTGTCCTGAACAGCTTTAGATTTTTTAGTGGTTAGACAACTAGACACTGCCATATCTAACTAAGCAGCACTTCCAAACTAATAAGCTAAATTTTAAAAAATCTTTTGTGATCAGTTGCTTTAAATTACAACATAGCTTAAATAACAATTAAAGAAAAAACCCTGAAATATACGTGGAGCAATATATGTACAGCCAACATTTGAGAGAAAAAAAAGAAAACACTACTCACTGCCACAGACTTAACAGCTTTGATAAGCTTTTTACTTTCCAAATTCTTTAGAATTTTGTTAATTTCTGTTAATGGCAAATTACTTTTATACCGGATATCTCTGCTCCATATTCCTATGAGAAAGTAAAGTAAAATAAGTTGAAAACTCTAGGATTTGTGTTTATAATCCCCATTGCTTATATCTCATTCCAAAACTAGCAAAAAATATATATGTATATACTACTGCTTAGCTATTGGAAAAATTAAGTGACTTAGAAGAAAGAATCTCAGATAGAGTAACAAAAATATGCAAAAACAATACCTAAATTATATGTTCTATTTAGCAACGAAAATTTCTTGAAATCCTAACGTGGAACCTTTTTAAAAACAAATGAAAAAGACATTTTTGTAATGAAAGAAAAATGTTGAATGTTACTGAATTAATGCAGTTTTGCACCACATAATGACATCTCACTCAATGATAAACTGCATATATACTGGTAGTCCCATAAGATTATAATAGAGCTGAAAATTCTACCGCTTGGTAACATCACAGCTGTTTTAATGTTGTAACCCAACTTATTACTGTGTTTATGGTGACGCTGGTGTAAACAAACCTGCCAGCTGTATAAAAATACAGCATATACAATTACTTACAGTACATAATACTTGATAATGGTGACTATGTTACTGATGTATGTATTTACTATACTCTACTTTTTATCATAAATTTAGAGTATACTCTTGTTACTTATAAAAAAAAGTTTGCTGTAAAACAGTATGCTGCAGTAATCTCATAAAATCAAATTTACTGTGTCTGTTGTGTCCTTTTCTCTAGTGCCTGATTTAATCTCATGTTGTTTTCTACAGTAACATGCTGTATAGGCTTGTAGCTTAGGAGCAATAGTCTACACTATTATAGTCTAGGTATGTAGTAGATTTATACCATCTAAGTGTAGTTTCTTTTTTAATTTTTTTTATTTATTGATTTGAGAGAGAGAGGAAGAAAGAGAGAGAAAGAAAGAGAGAAACACCAACTTATTGTTCTACTTCCTTATGTACATATTCCTTGGTTGCTTCTTCTATATACCCTGACTGGGGATTAAACCCACAACCTTGGCTTATTGGAACAATGCTATAACCAACTGAGCTACCCAGCCAGGATGGTTTATACCACCTATGTTTAAGTGAACTCTATGATGTTTACAAAATGACAATGAAATCACCTAACAATGCATTTTCAGAACTTATCCATGTAGTTAAGTGGTACTTGACTATACTGTCTCTTCCATTCCCTCCTGCACCTCAATATTTGTTTTCTATAAATTTCACTTCAGATTACATATGTGAAAAACAAACTTAAGTTTGGGGTGGGTCAGCTGCCATCTTCAAGGGGAAGCAAAAACCTCTTTATGACAGCCCTTCTGTCCATTATTTATACAACACTATACTGGGGAAATGAAAAATAGGAAGATTATAGTTCTTACAGCCAGTAGAAGTCCTGCACAGAAAGCTATAATTTTTTTTTCAAAGAAGGAAATAGTGAAAATGGGAATTTTATGTGAAAATACTTTGCTGTATTTTCTTCACAAAAGAGAAGCATAATGAGATAGGAAGAATTTTTTGAATAGAGAATGGCTTTTTCATAGGTCTATTTAAAATATTTAAACTTTCTAATTAAAACATATAAAAATTATATGGTTTCAGATTACATTATAAATGTTAAAGCTAACAGATCAAACAGATCCTAAATTGTAGTAACAGCAATTTAGATACAGTTCTTCTATGAAGATAGAGGAACTAAAAAGCTGTTGAGGGACCTAGTCAGACACTGCCACACTGCACTACACATCTCTCTTTGTTTTCTTTGGCAAACCCAAACAGATGTTATTATCCACAATTTACAGAGAAGATGAAGAAAATAAGGCTTCCAAAGCAGAGAGAGTAAAGATTAAAAAAATAAAAAGAACCTTAAGTTTTAATTTATTTTGGATAATACAATCACACAGTTCAACATTCAGAACTTTCTTTCCATCCCCACTCACAGTTATCTAACTCCTGCCTCCTTTGAGGCAACAATGACATTACTCCATTAGTCCTTTAAGCATATGTACAGTACAGGGTAGGGCAAAAGTAAGCTTACAGTTGTTTGTATGGAAAATAATACAATAATTAATAAATAATAATACGAGAATAAACTGTTTTGCATACTCACAATTGTAAACCTACTTCTTCTTTACTGTATATATGTATATTTCCCTCTCCTTTTTACATAAATGGCAGTGTACACATGATCCATACCATGGGAAGACAGGATCTCAGTTCCTATACCTAGTCCTAAAGTCAATGTTGTTTTCTGCTTCTTCCTTCACATGCTTACCTTTATTTCCTGCATCCTCTATGATCTGATATACTAGTTTTTCTTGGTTATCTGATCCCTTCATTTTACTGCAGGGGAATAAAGTAGAATTAGAAAGGCAAAGACACATAATAATCTAATAACCTACATGACTACTTAAATGAATTAGCAGATGAAGTCATCACATTGATATATTAACCAAAAAAGGGCATAACTTAAAAAAGAATGACAGAAGTTAAAAAAAAAATGTTGCAAAACAGTGAGGCTAGTCCTGACTGGTGTGGCTTAGTGAGTTCGGCATGGACCCACAAACTGAAAGGTTGCTGGTTCAATTCCTGGTCAGGGCACATGCTTGGGATGTGAGCCAGGTCTCCAGCTGGGGGCATCCAAGAGGCACCTGATCGATGTTTCTCTAGAACATTGATGTTTCTTTCCCTTTTTTTTCTCCCTCCCTTACCCTCTCTAAAAATAACTAAATAAAATCTTAGAAAAAAACAGTATGGATAGCATGATCCCATTTTTGTTTAAAAGAGATTATATATAAATATATAAGCATCTGTATGTATTTATATATATCTAGAAGAAAAGATACATACCAAATTATTAACAACAGTTATCTCTGGGAAATGGAACTCATAATAGGAGACAGGGATGATGTGCAGGAGGTTTACATTATGCTATTCTGTAAATTGGCTTTTTTTCAAAAGCGTATATTACTTTGGTAATAATTAAAGTTTTTTTTTAAAGATTTTATTTATTTACTTTTAGAGATGGGGAAAGGGAAGGAGAAAGAGGGAGAGGAACATTAATGTGTGGTTGCCTTGTGCGAGTCCCCTATTGGGGACCTGGCCTGCAAACCAGGTCTGTGCCCCAACCAGGAATCAAACTGGCAACCCTTTGGTTTGCAGGCCAGCAATCAACCCACTGAGCCATACCAGCCACAGCAAAAGTTTTCTTAAAATGATATAATTTGGTGCTTACCCAGCATTCTGAGAATCCTTTATTCTATAGAGAAGGCCTGTGCTGCTCCTTAAGAGATCCAACTGTCCCTAAATTTTTAAAATAGAAAATAGCTGTTAATTGCTTTGTAGATATACCAAATCCAATGACAAATGTCAATGAATGCATTCTTTAATGTTTTACACAAACTAAAATATTCTACCTCTTGTTGTTTGTCAGTTCCGCACTTGAGATTTAAGTTTTTGACTACCTATCACATGCAGTGTATTTTTAAAAACTTACCTGTTTATCTCATCATTTTCTGAAATATTAACACCTAATAATTACCTATATGCTAGATCCTGGCTTAGTTATATGATCAATGCATAAAGATTATAAACAAGCAGTTTTAGAATAACAGAAAAGATCTGTATTCAAATTAAAATAAAATCAATAAATATAATACAAATAAAATATACTTTATGTAATATAAAGTTTGAATAAAGGCTGACATGCATAAATATTCTGTCACATGATGATTAGATAAAAGTTACAAAGTTAATAGTGACATTTACTGATACATGTGATTTCTACTGTTACATGAAAATTAGGCAGATAGGTCAACCAATGAATAAAAGACCTGCAATTTTGTTGTTCTCTAATGAGTCAAAAGTAAAATAAGGCATGTCTGACATATGCTTCTGAATTTCCTTGGGTCTGAACTTAGGAACACCCAGATGGCTGTACCACTGGGTTTTTGGCAGTATGGGGAAGCCATGGTTAAGACTGGGCAGACCCATGACTTGAAAATCGGTTTACCTATGGCTTAACAGTAATACCTCCCCACTGACTCCACTAAGCAGCAAAACTGAACCACAAAGCTCAATTTAGAGGCTCCATTCAGTATTTTAATTCAACCAAGAACATTTAATGAACACCAGTCTATGATTGTTGTTTGGAAGTACAAACATGAATTCTAAAAGCAAATCATAGCTAAATTCAATACAATCTCGTTGGTGTTGAGAGAGGTAAGTACCCAGGCTGGTGTGGCTCAGTTGGTTGGAGTGTCATCCCATAAACTGAAAGGTCACAGGTTTGATTCCCAGTCAGGACACATACCTAGGTTGCAGGTTCGGTCCCCAGTTGGGCCACATACAAGAGGCAACTAACTGAAGCTTCTCTTTCACATCGATGTTTCTCTCCCTCTCTCCCTCCCGTTCCCTCTCTCTAAAATAAGCATATCCTGGGGTGAGGCTAAAAACAATAAAAAAATTTTTAAAATAGATGTAAGTAATGGGTGGGATAGGCTCTCAGAAAAGCAGCTTTGGCCCAATAGGGGATTCAGGGAGGTTTCCTGGAGACAAGAGCAGAGCTGAGCCTTCAAGGATAATGAGAAGTTAGTCAGTCTGTGAAGAATGGGAAGAAGGGCCTTCCCTTTTAAGCAAGGAAGACCGCTTGAGCAAAGGATCTGGGCATACAACAGCATAATGTAGTAGGAAACCAAGAAGAATCTGTTCCCTTTGAAACCTAACTTTTGAAAACAATGATGGCAAAAGATAAGGCAGGTAAGGAAAGCAGGGGCTTAATGTGGTCAATTCATGAGTTTGGACTTGAATCTCTACTGCCAAAAAAGAAGCATTTCTGGTAGGTAAGTGACTTAGTGAGATCTGTATTTAAGGCAGACCAGGGTATCTACTCTAGGCAGATGGAACCAGGAAATCCAGTTAGGATGCACTATAATAGTCCAGGTAAAAGCCAAGAGCCTGAACACATGTGGGGGTAGTAGGAATGGAAATAGGGGGACAATTTGAGACTTATTTAAGAGCTAAAATCAGTAATACTTTGTGATTTATTAATAATCACTCTTGAGCTTAAAATTCTTTAATAGCTCCACCACTGCCTGCAGCCTATAAGCCAATAGGACTGGCAGGATGGGGTCCATCACAGAGGTGGTGAAAGGGAGGAAGGTCCTGAGGATGATTTTCAGACTGAAAGGAAAGGGTTGAAAGGGTGGTAGCAGAACAAAAACATCTTCCATTGCCACAACCTCCCAGCATTCCTTCCTCTATCCTTCCTGGAGCTGAAGACCTTCATCAACATGATTTGACTAGAAAGCATCAACAGTCCCTTTCCTCGTGCTAAAACAAGGATCAGCAACCTAGGCCACTGTTTTTACAAAATATTTTATTGGGACACTGCCACATCCATTTATTTGCATGTGGACCATAGCTATTTTCTTGAAAAATTGATCTACTGTGACAGAAACCAAATGGCCCAACAAAGCCTAAAATGTACACTATCTGGTACTTACGTTTTTAAAGATTTTAATTATTTATTTTTAGAGAGAGGGGAAGGGAGGGAGAAAGAGAGGGAGAGAAAAACATTGATTAGTTACCTCTCACACATGCCTGGGAGACGAAACCTGCAACCCAGGCATGTGCTCTGACCAGGAATCAAACCAGCGACCTTTCACTTTGCAGGATGATGCCCAACCAACTGAACCACAGTGGTAAGGGCTGCTACTTTATACAAAGTTGCCAACCCCTTTATACAAAAAGTTTGTATACTTTATACAAAAAGTTTGCCAACCCCTAAGCTAAAAGGTTGAAGGGAACAGTTTAACAGAAAGTTCGCCTAACCTCAAATCTCCATATCCAGAGTCCTTAGAAATCCAATAAAGCTAATAGATTTAAAAAGTGTAACAGCCTTCAGATGAGCCCTTAGTATAGAAATCTTTTACTTAATTGCTACTAAGCAAACCAAAATGCTCTCAGGACATAGGAGTTTTGATGATAGAGGAAAGGAAGGAGAAATAGGTAGATTTAGAGCATGGGGTACTACTAGGTAGGGTGTTTTGGGGCAGTAGAGGAGAATGAAGAGATAAGAGTAGTTAGAAGGGATTCATTGAAAAAAAAAAACCCACTGCTATTTCTTGGGGCACAGCCTGCACTTCCTCCCAGAGGCCCAACACTGTTCACATTCAACTGGACTCATTCTTCCTCTTGAAATGCTCAATGTGAGATTGTGGAGAATGATACTGTAATAAGTTGGCTCTCTGACATATTTCATAGAGAATGTCCCAACACCAGCAGGAAGAAAACAGAAGGTGAGTAGAGACTATGTCTATATACCTTTAGGTATCTTAAATACAATTAGGTTAAGAAATACAACAGTTAAACAAAATATATTTATTTCATTTGTCTTGTAAAATGATTAATAATTTTCTCTTCCCTCAATTCAGGCAATCTGAGCTGTTTCCTGGTTTAGAATCTTATCAGTCACAACCTAACATACTTTCTAATGTTTTTATGACTAATAGAAAGTAATGACAATGGTAATTTTAAAAAAGTAATTACGTTAACTAGTTGGATTCACCTTACCATAGACAACAGTCTATTGATTGCCACTGCCCGCTGCTGAGCCTCTATATGAGGCATTTCATTTTGAATTACTTGGTCTGTGATTCCATGAGGGAACTGGTGACATAATTCTATAATCCTAAGAACAAAGACATTAATAACATTATTCATGGTTTTAGTTATTTTTAAGAGGCAGTGGGGGAAAACACTAGTAGAACAATTTGAAATTGTGTCTTTTTTCACATTTGGGTTTCTCTGATAGTTCTGAATCAAAGCTTTCAAAATACATGTTTACTTTATTATTACTTAAGGAAATATTTTTCTTTCACTAATATGAACTTTAAACCAGAACAAAAATCAAATGAAAACAAGGAAAAATCTCAATGCTGCAACTTCAATTTTTTCAGCCACAAGTAGACAAAATTAAGATACCGTGCATTGGACAGCCATAAGTCTGCAAGGCAGGAAGCAAGTCAGATACTTCTGGTGGGAAGCCAAAATTTGTAAAAATTCACCACAACTGCGGTCTGCTTTTAAAATCATCTCTACCAAACCAAAAAAAAAAAAAAAAGTCCAAATTTTCACCTTGTCATAGGATCATCATGTTATTCACAACAGTTTGAGAAAGTTGGTTCTTTTAAAACTATGTGGTAACCTAAAAATAGCAGTGCAATGACAGAGAATATAAAATTGACAGGCTTTAGGTGCCCCACAATCTTGACTTAAATACTGCACCAAAACCGTTTTTTGGCTAAATGCTGCTTTGTAATCACAAACTGCACCCTAACTTGGCCCAAGCGTTCTGTCGTGGGAGTTACCATAGCGATAAGAGCGATCTTGGATCAGAATGTGTATCCTCACGTTCTACTGTAAAAACGCCGTCTTCTTTCTGAGCATCAACCAACCTTAACTCAGGAAGGCAGCGCATCATCATAATTTCCCGAACAGCATTGCCACAGCTACACAAAATTGCAGACTGTCAAGTTCCTTTTGAACTTCGTAAGAGTTTTGCTCTCCAGGGCTAAGGGAGAGGTCCAAACCCGGCAACCCCATTCTTAAGCGCTTAGTGAACTTGTTCCGGTACCTCCCGAAGGTCCACGGAGAAAGGATCCCGCTGCCCAAATGACCCGCCGCCTGCAGGGCTCCGGAGCCGGGAACCGAGCCTCACCCACTAATTTACCTGTTTTCTATTTCTACTGGATCCGCGTCCGGCAGCTGCAGCTTCACCTTCACCTCAGCCATGAAGGTGTAGTTCCCACCCCTACGGGGAAGAGACGTGCACAGCCGCCTGATAGCAAAGGGCAGCACTGGAGAGCCGGAGAAGACAGCACCAGACCTGCGCGGTGGGCCTTCTTCCCCGTGTCGCACCCGGTCCTTCGTTGTCTATCGGCTTGAGGTGGCCAAGCCGCGCCTGCTCCCCGTCACTCACCGGCGCCGCCATATCCTCTTACTCTTTTTTCCCAGAATATCATTGCCTGTCGGGCGAACGAACCTAGTTCCCTCATTCTGAGTTGAGAAGCCGCTTTTTAACACCTTTCCAACCTCTGTGAAGGCGTATTCTCGGATGCCTACGGTGAAGCCTTACGAAAGGAGCTTCAGGCGGGTACCCTTCTCCCAGTCAAGCCTCATGGGCGGGACTGGTTGCTGGGAATCGGGTTCTCACCAATCACCTGCCTAGCTCTCAGTAGGCGGGGCGCGGCTCGCAGCGTCTTTAGTAACCGAGACCTTGGCGGAGGAGAAGGCCAGAGGCTGTAGAGGTGGGTTTCCTGGATGGGAACTGCAGAGGTATTTCGGGGGTCTCAATTCAGTCCCGGTGGCTGCTGGTGGCGGAGGAGGAGGACCTCCCACACTCCTGTCGAAAGGGAGAGAAAATCTCGGACTGCCCATAATAGGCGGGAATCGGGACCAGACGGGGATCCTGATCCTAGTGGCGAAGGGGCAGTGAGGGAGATGGAGTTGGGGCTCGGGGGTGCTGTTTTCCCCAGACTGTCACTTGGGCCTGTCTGATCGGTCTACTCCTTGATCCCCTTTGCTGGAGGCTCACTTGCCGCCCCAGACTCCCAAGGGCAGCTCCTAGTTAGCCGCGCCCGAATTACTTGCTCCAAATTACTCGTTTTTTTTCCCAACTATTTTTTATTTTAACTGCCCCTCACGCAGATGGGAATGTGACGACACGCAAGCCCCCCAAGTCCACCCGTCCTTTTGTAGGGGCTAGTGATCTATTAGTATTTGCAGTTCAAATTCTTGACCTCCGACCTTGAACTACAATCGTATCTTACCAAGCATTAAGTTCTCCCCCACATTTATTTATATCACTTTTGGGAATACAGACTGTGACAAAACTCAAACCACAAGATGTTCAGAGCAGCATTATTTAGAATTGCAACAATCAAAAGAAACTAGTAATATCCTTAATACCTAACCACAAATTGATAAAATTATATAAGTACGTGGAAAATTGTAAATAATAGAGCGAGGGTGCAATAAATAAGCTATAAAATTGAATGAATATATAGATTATAGTTGAGTAAAACCTATGTATCCACAAACATCGGAATTTGAATAGGCTATCCAGTTATGTAAAAGGTGGTTTTGTTAAGATGAGTGTTTTTTTCCTTGAATTCTTCACATACTAAAAATTATGCCACTGTCCAGAAACAAAATAAGTAAGGCCTCTATACTTATATTTAATAAATATATCTATATATTTATTAATAACTATATATTTATAATATTTACATTTCTATTTGCCACGACCGGCGCGGCTGGATTGATCAGGTCCTGAGGGAAGGCATTGGGGGGATTGAGAAATAAGACAGAGTCAAAGCGGGGTCAGGTGGAGTCCCTTCTCTGGGATTCAAAGGAGGGAACTGTTTATTGGTGAAGTCAGGCTGTATATATTGAGCCAGCTTTGAAGCAGAGCATGAGAAAGACAAACCTCAAGGCTAGGTACATTTTATTTTTAAAGAACATTTGCTACTCCTTCTTGGTACAGTGATACAGCAAGCAGCCAAGTCATTCTGTTCTTACAACAATCTATCAGGCAGTCTTCCATGGCCTGGGGCAGCTGTGCTGGACCCGAGGTCTGCTTCCAACTCCCTTGGCGCGCATTATCCTGCTTGGCTGTCCATACTATTTAAGTATGTTTATATAAAATATATATTTATTAATATATTTATAAGTTTATTTATTTATAAATATAGTAGATGGAGTGGGAGACTTTTGTGTTTGTTACTCACTATTTATACTGGTGACAACTTTCTTTCCGCTGAGGCTTGATACTCTGCCATCCTTCTAAAGTTTCTTTGCAGCTTTCAAATGCAGGAACTACCTGATGACAACTGCAGGGCCTTGAACCTGGAGCTTACCCAAAGGAGTTGGCTCTAAATTAACATTTCATGCTATATACAGAGTTACATCTATTTTTCTTGTATGATGATTTGCCTTGAAGCCAAGAGGGGTGGCACAGGAAAGGCTGATAATGATGGAACTTAGACCAGATCATTAGTAATAGTCTCTGTTCCTACGCAATCATTTAAGTTACCCATTTAAAATAACTCCATTCCCCCACCCCATGTATTCATGCTCTTTTCCCATGAGTAAGGTTAAGTATTTGGGATCAAAACCCCAACACAAGACTTCAACAGCAAAAAATACAGCTGAAGCAATAATTATTTTAATTAAAAATCAAATGAGTCCTGCTGGAGGCGTGGCATCATGGTAGGGAGCTCCATTCCAGGACTGCCAAAGAAGGCACAGCGCGGTGGGAGCCCACACCAGAGGGCCCCCGAAGTAGAATCAGTCGCCTTAGAATCAGTCACCGCTACCCCTATCCGTTGAGCGCCGCCCAGCTGGCCTTGGCGTTGTTGATGCACTTGGCTTGACCCAGCTGAAGGAGGAAGACAAAGAGCCCACCATCTCTTTGTCTAGGCTGGCAGTGAGGGTGAATGCTTAAGAAATTGCCCCTTTTCCCGGAGGCTCTTCACAGTTCTTTGGCTTCAAAGGAGTTATATTTAGTGTCACAACTGTTGACCTAAAAAGAAGCCTGTAGACCTGCAAAACTTGGCTCTGTGATCCACCCACCATTTTAAACTTTCAACAATGAAGTTAAAACAGATGTAAATAAGATTGAAGAATTTCTTGAAGTCTTATGCCCTCCCAAGTACGTAAGCTTTCACACACCCAGAATGAAATACTGCTGGAATGTACATCTTTGCCAAATTCTCTGCATATATTAAGAATTCAAGTCAGAAGCTAATGAAGCATTGGAGAAGGGTCTCTTGAAAACACTGCAGAAATTTGATGAGGATCTGAATTCTCCCCTCCCTGATAAAATTGATGAGAATAATATGGAGGACATCAAGTTTTCCACATGTAAATTTCTTGATGGCAATTAAATGACATTGGCTGATTGCAACCTGCTGCCCAAACTGCACATTGTCAAGGCGGTGATCAAAAAAGTATCACAGTTTTGATAGTCCAAAAAGAATAACTGGCATCTAGAGATACTAAACTAATGCTTATAGTATGGATGCATTCACTAATATCTGTCCCAGTGATAAGGGAGTTGAAATAGCATATAGTGGTGTAGCCAGAAGACTTACCAAGTAAAATAGCACTTATGAGAGAGATGTCTTCACATCTTATCCTGACAAGAATATGATTTTCCTAGCAGACTGCTACACTTCCTATAAAGTAGAATTTTGGCAGTTATTCAATATTAGCATAAAGGCTAGATAAAGTATAATGGCTATCTTGAAACATATACTCCTAAGCAGTATTATTTTTAAATTCTTTTGCCCTGCCTACCTCTTTTACCCCATATCCTCCTCTCTTCTAATTTGGAGACACTTCATCACAAACTTTTTACTTTAGAGGTAGTTTGCCATCTCTCTAGAGCCTTCACTATTGTGTCCATTCACTGTGTATAGATGGCAGGACTTTTGAGGTGCAATATTGAACTGTTAAAATAGTAACCATGGCTTCACCACTAAGCCCCAAACTGATGCATAATGCATGGTACAGGAATATTCATGTATTTTTGGAATTTTAAATATTTAGTAAGAGTATATGAAAGGATTGCTACTGTTTAAAAAAGCTCAGTTTAGTCTATCTTGGATATGTGCTAAAGGGTGTTACCACCAGAGAAGAGACCCTTCTACCAAAGTCACTACAGATTTTGCTATTTTACTTTGTCCACAGATATTTACTTTTCCTAAAAGCATTTATCCTTTATATCAATTATGTAAGGTTGGCAGGGAAGACAAAGGAGGCTGTGCCAGTTCCCATGAGAAGAAGCTGAAACCTGAAGCCAAACTTCCCCCAAAAAGTCACGTAACACCTCACCCCACCTGCATCACCCCTTACTCACCAATCCCCGATTGCCACACAACCCTCACCCGCATTTTTTCCTACAAAACTCCTTCCCAAGAACAAAGGGATGCGACTTCCCTGGCCCGTGTCCTGCCTGCCGGACTAGGGAACTTCGCCTGGAAGCACTCCCAATAAACTTTTGCTTGCCTGACTTGTGGCTCACTCTCCTTCTTCTTTGGCAAATACCTTACAAATTATAACATCTAACATTATATAGAAGCTAAAAGTTTAAAGGAGGGATAATATTCTCAATCCTTCTTGAGCATTTTATCCATATAAGATATACCAATGGGCACCTGATACTCTGTCTGAATGTGTTTGCTATATGTATTTTTCCTGCTGCCATTCATTTGGAACATTATTGCTCTCTTCCATTATTTTAAATATGTCCTTTTTATAAGTAATCATAGACCTTGCTGTTTGTACGTTTTTTTGGCACCACTGCATAAATTGATATTTAGTTGATTGAGCTATAGCAGTACAGTGATTCATAAGGTAAAAATGAACACTTATAGAAATTAACCTAAGGAATGTATGGTGGGCTTATCAAAATATCAAGTAGAATTTTGTTTCTAAGGCACATTTAATGTGAGTAATCTAAAGAATGCATTATCCATCCCATATAAAAAATAACATAAAACACATATTTGAAGCTTTTCCATCCCACCCTCTTTTACTATTAGACTTTGGGTAGAGGGTGGCTCACTCCTTTTGGATTAAATTATAGTTGTTAGGGTGAGTATGTATATACTAAAGTTTTGTCTAATGTCAATCATTGTGTTTCCTTCAATTAAATTTTTCTATGGCCACAATGAGGAATAGCACTCTGCATGTTTGTTTGTTTTTTAAATTGAATTCCTAAACGAGTTATGATTTGTGCTGTAAAAAGGGAGGATGTACTTGATGAAAATAAAAAAATGTTTGCTGTGTATTTATTCATTTTTAAAAAATGGACTTTCTAAGTACTACTCCAAAAATGGGGTTGTGACTATAATACATTTTTGGTAAGTTTTTATACCTAACTTGTTTAAGAAGCACTATTTCTCATAGGCTGTTTTTCAGAAATTTTAAGTATATTGCTTTTAAAATGGCGATGATTTCCTCCCTTTGATATGCTAACATTTAGTAAGCATTGGCTTTATGGAAGCAGCCCAATTTTTATAAGCATACTGCATATTTTTAACCTATCTTAAGTAATTAGCTTAGTACAGAAAGCTAAGAAAAGCTCAATATTATATCCGTTTGGCTCATGGAGATTTGCTTTACCTTTCTTAAAACTCCTTATTGCTGATCAAAAGTTTGAGCACTCACCTTTCTGTCATTAAATATTGGATGCTGATTTATCGGGTTCCAGGAATAAACACTATCAGGTTATCTATCGAGAAATTCTATATCAGTAACTTCAGTGGGTGAAAAATGCGACATCTGAAGATTCCGCCCCTTATTACTAACGGGTACGCTGAGATTAAAAAAAAAAAAAAAAAAAAAAAAAAAAAAAAAAAAAAAAAAAAAAAAAAAAAAGCCCCAAATGAAAGAACAGATCAAAGCTCCAGAAAAAATACAACTAAGTGATGAAGAAATAGGCAACCTATCAGATGCACAGTTCAAAACACTGGTAAATCACGATGCTCACAGAAATGGTTGAGTATGGTTGCGAAATAGAGAAAAAAGTGAAGGCTATGAAAAGTGAAATAAAGGAAAATGTACAGGGAACCAACAGTGACAGGAAGGAAACTGGTACTCAAATCAACACATTGGAGAAGAAGGAAGAAATAAACATTCAACCAGAACAGAATGAGGAAACAAGAATTCAAAAAAATGAGGAGAGGCTTAGGAACCTCCGGAACAACTTTAAATGTTCCAACATCCGAATCATAGGGGTGCCAGGAGGAGAAGAGGAAGAGCAAGAAATTGAAAACTTATTTGAAAACATAATGAAGGAGAACTTCCCCAATCTGGCAAAGGAAATAGACTTCCAGGAAGTCCAGGAAACTCAGAGAGTCCCAAAGAAGTTGGACCCAAGGAGGAACACACCAAGGCACATCATCATTATATTACCCAAGATGAAAGATAAGGGGAGAATCTTAAAAGCAGAAAGAGGAAAGGAGACAGTTACCTACAAAGGAGTTCCCATTAGACTAACAGCTGATTTCTCAAAAGAGACCTTACAGGCAAGAAGGGGCTAGAAAAAAGTATCTGAAGTCATGAAAGGCAAGAACCTACATCCAAGATTACTCTATCCAGCAAAGCTTTCATTTAGAATGGAAGGGCAGATAAAGTGCTTCCCAGATAAGGTCAAGTTAAAGGAGTTCATCATCACCAAGCCTTTATTATATGAAATGTTAAAGGTACGTATCTAAGAAAAAGGAGGAGATCAAAAATATGAACACTAAAATGACAACAAACACAACTATCAACAACTGAACCTAAAACAAAAACAAACCAAGCTAACAAGTAGAATAGGAACAGAATCACAGAAATGGAGATTATTAGCAGGGGGGGTGAGGGGAGGGAATGGGGGAAAAAGTAGAGGGAATAAGTAGAGTAAATGATAGGTACAAAACAGACAGGGGGAGGTTAAGAATAGTATCGGAAATGTGGAAGCCAAAGAACTTATATATATGACCCATGGACATGAACTAAGCAAGGCAGGAAATGCAGGTGGGAGGAGGGGTGCAGGGTGGAGGGGAATAAAGGGTTGGGGGGGAACGGGAAAAAGTCACATCAGCACCAGTACACAGACAGCCATCAGCACTTTTCACCTATTTTTAAAGAGTGGTGACTTGACATTCAGGTGATAGTGAATCTTGCCTTATAACTCAGAGTGTGAACAAGATTCAAAAGAAGGGTGTCTGTTTTTTCCAGTGAATGGTGTGGTGTAGAGGGCTAATAAGGAAAGAGCAACATTCCTTAAAATAGAGTGATGAAAAACACATTCTGAAGCTCAATTGTGAAGTATTTGTAACTTCGATATTTAATTTCTATCTTTAAAAAAAATTTATCCATGATTCCACTTGCCTGTCCTTCTCAATGTCCAAAGAAAGTAGATCTGTTGTAAATTTAATGAGGGAAGAATTATTTTTTTGTATAGAAAGACCTTATTACTTTATCAAGGAAGTTAGTCAAATGAAATTGAGATTGGCAAATGGACAAAAGCTAGTAAATAGGATAATCCCATTGAATGTTTTTTTACCCCGTTTTATACTTGTAGGAAGATCATAGCTGAGGCGACTTAGGAAATCTTAGGAGACTTGGGAATAAAAGTTTTCATGGGAATTCATGTAGTGTATGGGTTGCCATAATGGAAATCATCTGATATTATTTCTGCAACTATCAAGTAGAATTTTGAATCATATCCCCCATCATTAAACCAACGTGGAGATTAGAGTCTGAAGGGAAGCTCTTTTCCCCGGTGGATTCTGAGAAGTTTTTGTGTTCAGCAGTTGGAAAGCTCTCTACTATTTCAGTTGATGCTTCCTTTCTTTTAAAGGTGCAAATACAGATTTTTCTGTGTAATTGTGTTATCTTCTTTTTACTAGGATTGTTGATTTGTGACAAAATTCATATAAGATTTTATTTCTTGGTAACTTTGGCTTATACAACTTAACTTTAAACCCATGAGCAAACTGTATACAACTAAGAGATTGCTGACATTTATTCTTACCCTAAGGTGATCAACTCTAGAATTTAGTCAGTTTACTTCTGTTGAGTTTTGAATCTCTCCAGCATTGCATGATAGATAGCTTTTATTTCTATGCATTTAAAATATCCATTTATAAAATATCTACAAGGTAAAAATGATAAATAAAAATGTATTTTTTCATGACCATTTTGATACACGTTTCATCGAGGTCATCTGAATTCTTACACTAGTTATAACAGTATTTGATTCAAAGAGAGGAAAGCATTCATTATGGATATACTATACGAGCTTTGTAAATTTCATTCTTTACAAATTAGCAAGGTTGTGGTTGCCAAAATTATATTTTTCTCATGGAAAAATTTTCAACTCTCTAAGTCATAATGTTGAACAGAATTGAAGTATTTTTTAGAATTAATTGAAAAGGCAAATGAAAGCTTATTATAGACTGCTTATATTTTCTTTTGTGTCTCTGGAACTAGTATATTGATGGCAGCTATTGTATTAAAGTAAAGTATCTTTTCACTATACTCAAAGGTTCTTTTTTTCTCCCCTTCATTAAAATAAATAACAACTTGAGGTAAAAAAAAATTGAATAATATTTTTAGGTGATGTATTAACAGTATTCACTTTAGTTTTTACTAATTTTACTGAATTCAAATGTGCTTCTTTTCAGCTTTTGTATTCAAATATAGGTAGCTGTTGGAGTTTATTTTCATGTGCATTTTTAAAATATGTAAGCAGGGAAAATGACTGCTGGTTCAGTGTGTGTCCCTCAGATCATACCACTGCGAGTGCCTCACCCTGGAAAAGCCAACCACAAAATTGATAACAATACACTCTTGGAAATGAAATCAGGTAAGAATCAAACATACTTGAAATGGTTTAAAATAACATGACCATACTCTTTATGTTCATCTGGTTCTTGGTTTTCTTCTTTGCATGTTTTCTATAATCAGGACCTTGGGAAGTATATAAAACTTCCAAAATTTGCAACGGTGTTACCTTTGGTGGTTTACAGAGTGGTATATATTTAGATTGAAATGGTTAGCTTTGACCACCCTTTCATATGTATAGGTATATAATTGCAGCTATGCCTGTACTCACCTTAGCCAAGGTAGGGTGTCCTAGTGCTTCCCCAAATGTTCACAGGATGCTTGTTATTTTTGCTGGGACAATAAATTTGACCTACTAACACAGAGTCTCCACTCAGGTTGGAGATTGAATTCTGGGTTTGACAAATTCTGGTGATTTTTGGTACATCAGTTAGCCTTCCGGAGTCTCAGTTTCCTTAGTATAAGATAGTGATAATAATATCTAAAATTTAGAGCCATTGCAAGGTTAAATGAGTTCATATGAGGTACTCAAGATCTAGCATGTAATAATGGCAAAATAAACCTTAGCTATTATTACAGAAATAAAGCAGTGAATACATTCCCTACTGTCAGAAGTGTGTGTATGTGTATATATATATACTTATACATGCATGTATATATACACATGTATATGTATAATATAAGGAGGAGGGAAAGTTTTATAAATAAAACATGAAAAAATGCTTGTTTATTTTTTAAATTATATTTTATTGCTTATGCTATTACAGTTGTCCCATTTTCCCCCCTTCATTCCCCTCCACCCTGCACACCCCCTCCCACTCACATTCCCCCCTTTAATTCATGTCCATGGGTCATAAGTTCTTTAGCTTTTACATTTCCCACACTATTCTTGCCCTCCCCCTGTCTATTTTCTACCCACCATCTGTGCTACTTGTTCTATGTACCTTGTCCCCCTCTCTCCTCCTCCCACTCCCCTGTTGCAAACCCTCCATGTGATCTCCATTTCTGTGTTTCTGCTCCTGTTGTGGTGGTTTGCTTAGTTGGCTTTTGTTTTAGGTCTGGTTGTTAATACCTGTGAATTTGCTGTCTTTTTACTGTTCATATTTTTTATCTTTTTCTTAGATAAGACCCTTTAATATTTCATGTAATAAGGGCTTGGTGATGATGAACTCCTTTAACTTGACCTTATCTGAGAAGCACTTTATCTGACCTTCCATTCTAAATGACAGCTTTGCTAGATAGAGCAATCTTGGATGCAGATCTTTGACTTTCATGACTCGGAATACCTCTTTCCAGCCCCTTCTTGCCTGGAAGGTCTCTTTTGAGAAATCTGCTGACAGTCTGATGGGAACTCCTTTGTAGGTGACTGTGCCCTTATCCCTTGCTGCTTCTAGAATTCTCTCCTTCATTTTAATCTTGGCTTATGTAATTATAATGTGCCTTGGTGTGTTCCTCCTCGGGTCCAACTCCTCGGGTCCTCCTCGGGACTCTCTGAGCTTCCTGGACTTCCTGGAAGTCTATTTCCTTTGCCAGATTAGGGAAGTTCTCCTTTATTATTTGTTCAAATAAGTTTTCCACTGGTTGTTTTTCTTCTTCCCCTTCTGGTACCCCTATAATTCGGATGTTGGGACATTTAAAGATGTCCTGGAGGTTCCTAAGCCTCTCCTCATTTTTTTGAATTCTTGTTTCTTCCTTGTTTTCTGTTTGGTTGTATCTTTCTTCCTTCTGGTCCCTTCCATTGATTTGAGTCCCAGTTTTCCTCCTTTCTCTGTTGGTTCCCCATGCGTTTTTCTTTCACTTATTGTAGCCTTCATTTGTTCATCTAATTTGTGACCAAAATCAACCAATTCTGTGAGCATCCTGATCACCTGGGCTTTGAATTATGCATCTGATAGGTTGGCAGTCTCTTCATCGCTTAGATAAATTGGCTCTGGGGCTTTGATTTGTTCTCCAGTTTGAGCCATTTTTATTTCTGGGTTTTTTTTGGGGGGGGAGGGGGTCTAGTCAAGGCTGTTATGTAGTGAGGGGTGGAGCCTTAGGTGGTCCCCAGGGCGGGACAGCCCAGTCGCTGGGTAGTGACGCTGTATGTGAGGGCGGGTTCCGAGAGTAAACAATGGCGCTTGCTCTGCTCACTCCCAGATTCCAGTCCCCTCTTCTGCTTCCCCTTTGCCTGGATTATCCGCGCCTGAATGTGGGACCACCTGGTCAGCCAGCCACCCTGCGCGGCCTCACTGGGTCTGCACAGCTGCCACCCCGTGCCGGGGGACTGCCAGCTGCCGCCTCCACACCTGGATCTGCCAGCCGCTGCTGCCTGCGCGCCTGGTCTGCACCTCCATTGTTTCCTGCCCCGACTCCGCCCCTCTTACCGGTCTGGATGAATGGTTGTTGGACTTCCGAACAGTTCGGTTGTCTGAGTTCTTGTTGTTTTCTTGTTTCTAAACCTTTGTTGTCCTTAATTTTGGTTGTGAGAGGAGGCACAGTGTGTCGCCTACGCCTCCATCTTGGCCGGAAGTCTAAAAAATGCTTGTTTAAAACAGACTTTGAGATCCCAATAGACTTTAATAATTGATATGTGTGAAAATTATTTATATTTTTATATTATGATCCCTGTGCTTCCTAGACAGAGTTCTAACTAAGAATGTATTACATTATACTATGCCTCCCTTTAATTTAAAAGCTAATGTTATTTTTTAAATTCTCAAAGCAAAATACAAATTTTAATATACGTGCCCATGACTTTGAAGTTGGGTGGTTATTGACAAATGGTGATATGAGTAACAGGGTATTTCTAATATGAGTAACAGGTAAATTTCTAATATTTTAAGTGTCTAATAAGTCATTCTAAAATTTAGTAACAAAAAGAATAATAACACTATAGAAAAATGGACAAAGGATATAAAAGGACATTTTGTAGGAAAGGAAATATAAATGTCTTTTAAATATACAAGAATATGCTTCTGCCTCCCCCTTTACCTGCTTGCTGACCAGACCTTATTCCCTGCTTTATTTACTCCATTGCATTTGATTACCATTCAACAGATTGTATATCATTTTTTGTTTTACTGTTTGTGTGTTCTTCCTGAAATGCAAGCTCCATGAGAGCAGGGACTTTGGTCACTGGTGTATCCTCAGATACTAGAACAGTCTCTAGCACATAATAGGTATTTGGTAAATATTTATTGAAGGAATAAATGAATCTTACTCAAAATGTAAGAAATGTGAGTTAAAACTACAAGATACTTTTTTTTAATCCAAGATATTGGCAAAAATAAAAGAAAAATTGATAGCACATGATATGGGTGAGATTGTGGGTAAAAAGTCACTGTTTACATACCAATATAGAACAATATCCAAGATATACTGTTAAATGAAAAAAGAAATGAACAGGTATCATATGTCTCCTTTGTATAAAAAGAGTGAGAAAATTAAGAACATGCACATATATGCTTGTGTGGATATAAAATATTTTTGAAAAGATACCCAGGATGTTGGAAGTGGGAAGGACAGCTTTAATTATGTATCATTTTTGAAATGTTGAATCTTGATTCATATGCATTTATTAGCTTTAGAAATTTTCTAAGAATTGTAAGAATGAATCATTTACCAAGTTCAAATAAAATATAAAATCATTTCTTAAGCAATGTGCAAAAAAATGAAAAATTATCTCCTGCTTTCTGCATGGATATTCCAGTCTTAACATAGACTCCTACTCTATTTGTATGTATCAATGCCCTGTTGGAGACGCAAAATAGCATAGTGGTTCAAGAGCATGCATGGGCTGTGTATCCCACTTAGCAGAAGTCAAACCACAACTCTGCTGTTATTTGATAGATTTCTTAACCCCTCTGGGACTCACAGAGTTACTTCATCTATAAAATGGGTATAAAATAGGACCTATCTAATAGGGTTTTACAGATGAAACAAGCTTATTCACATGAGGCAGAGTGCCCAGCATAGAGAAGGAACTCAATTATTGTTAATTTCTACAGTATATAAAAAATCTCATTAAATAACTGACCCTTTCACATTATTCAGGGGCTTGTTGTTTTAGTGTTAATCCCAGTTATTCTGTTTTGGGTTTTCAGATACCCCAGATGTCAACATATATTACACCCTGGATGGCAGCAAACCTGAATTTCTAAACAGAATTGGTTATGGTGAAAATAATACATTTCAGTATACAAAGCCTATTACTCTGCCTGATGGAAAAATACAAGTTAAAGCTATTGCAGTCTCTAAGTAAGTTAAGAACATGATGATTAAAATAATTTATAATATAATGACATCTTAATTTTATTTCTTTCTTTCTGTGAGAATTAATGCTGGACTAGAAGGGCACTAAAAATTAAGTGCCCAAAACAAAATATTATTTTGGCCCTGGCCAGGGAGCTCAGTTGGTTAGAGCATCATCCTGATACGTCAAGGTTGCAGGTTTGATCCCTGATCAGGGCACATATAAGAGTCAACCAATGAATGCATAAATAAGTGGAACAACAAATCAATGTTTTTCTCTCTCTTTCTCAGAATCAGTAAATAAAAATAAAAAAATTATTTTAATTTCAACATATATCTGTAATTTTTTATCTTCTATTGAGGTATGCTGTAAAGTGCAGAATTCATAATAGTACAGCTCAATGAAGTACTTTGTGTGTTAATACTGTTTTTATTTTGAATCACACACTGGAATTTCAGGAACCTTTGCAGAGGTTGGAACCTCTGAAGAGATTTCATCAGGCTCTAAAGAAAATACTGTTTCTAGTCAATAGTTCTTTTATTATCCAGGACATGGCCTACAACCACCATGATCATTCTCTACTTTATTTTGTATTGATTTATTGGGACTTAAAAGCTATTGTCACTTCAGTTTATTTGATATTAGCTACTTTATTTCTTTCTTTCCTATTCAATCATTTTATCAATTTACCAATATGGAAACACATCTTAACTTGGAGACCTTGTGTTGTAAGAAAAAGCTCAATTGCTTTGCAAGTCTGTGATAGAGGAATTGTTTTGTGCAGCAACACAGGTCTGGCCACATTATTAGAACACTTTTAGGCTCTAAACCAATACCTGGCTGGCCCAGGTACTACTTTAAAAAAGGTTCTTGGGGCTCCCTGGTGGCTGAACTGCTGCATGGCTTTTTGAGGAGAGTTACACATTCTACCCCAAAGATTGTTTGGGAATTTGAAAATTAAAAAAGAAAAAGAAAAGAAAATGAAACAAAATAACCCCTAATACACATTATTATTTTTTATTAAATATTGACATTTGTGGCTTTTTCCTAATTCCCACCCCACTTCTATCAAAAAAAGTAATCTCAATTATGAAAAATTAAGAAGTTAAATAATACTCTCATGCCTAATGTTGTAAGAAGGCTCCTACAGAAGATGCTGGTAGTAGTAAAATCAAATAGTAACATAACAGCAAATTACATAATTTGAAGGAATTAATAAAGCTTCTGAAGAATCTAAAAATATGATTTTTTATGCCTCTTACTATTTTTAATTATATTTTATTGATTATGCTATTACAGCTGTCCCATTTCTTCCCCATCATTCCCCTCTACCCTGCACACTCTCTCCCACCCACATTCCCCCACTTTAGTTCATGTCCATGTGTCATAAGTTCTTTAGCTTCTACATTTCCCACACTCTTCTTGCCCTCCCCCTGTCTATTTTCTACCCACCATCTATGCTACTTATTCTCTGTACCTTTTCCCCCTCTCTCCTCCTCCCACTCCCCTGTTGCTAACCCTCCATGTGATCTCCATTTCTGTGGTTCTGGTCCTGTTCTAGCTGTTTGCTTTTGTTTTAGGTCTGGTTGTTAATATCTGTGAGTTTGCTATCTTTTTACTGTTCATATTCTTTATCTTTTCTTAGATAAGTCCCTTTAACATTTTTCATATAATAAGGGTTTGGTGATGATGAACGCCTTTAACTTGACCTTATCTGAGAAGCACTTTATCTGACCTTCCATTCTAAATGAAAGCTTTGCTGGATAGAGCAATCTTGGATGGAGGTCCCTGACTTTCATGACTTCGAATACTTCTTTCCAGCCCCTTCTTGCCTAGAAGGTCTCTTCTGAGAAATCAGCTGACAGTCTGATAGGAAGTCACAACTTTGTAGGTGACTGTCCCCTTATCCCTTGCTGCTTCTAGAATTCTCTCCTTCATTTTAATCTTGTCTAATGTAATTATGATGTGCCTTGGTGTGTTCCTCCTTGGGTCCAACTTCTTTGGGACTCTCTGAGCTTCCTGGACTTCTTGGAAGTCTATTTCCTTTGCCAGCTTGGGGCAGTTCTCCTTTATTATTTATTCACATAAGTTTTCCACTTGTTGCTCTTTCTCTTCCCCTTCTGGTTCCCCTATAATTTGGATGTTGGGACGTTTCAAGATGTCCTGGATGTTCCTAAGCCTCTCCTCATTTTTTTGAATTCTCATTTCTTCCTTCTTTTCCATTTGATTGTTTGTTTCTTCCTTCTGGTCCACTCCATTGATTTTAGTCCCAGTTTTCCTCCCATCACTATTGGTTCCCTGTGCATATTTCTTCATTTCATTTATTGTAGCCTTCATTTGTTCATCTAATTTGTGACTAAAATCAACCAATTCTGTGAGCATCCTGATCACCAATGCTTTGAACTATGCATCTGATTGGTTGGCTATCTCTTGGTCACTTAGATGAATTGGCTCTGGAGCTTTGATCTGTTCTCCCATTTGAGTTATTTTTGGGTGTTTTTATGGGGGGGTCTGGTCAAGGCTGTTACGTAGTGAGGGGCAAGCTTTAGGTGTTCCCCAGGGTGAGTGAGTCAGCCTAGTCGCTGGATTGTGATGCTGTATGTGGGGGCAGGGTCTTGGTGTTTTTAGGTTTTATTTCTCAGCACTGGGGCCCTGGGTTGCGAGTTCTGTCTTGTTCCCCATTTTTGCCTGGATTATCTGTGCACAAATGTGAGACCACCTGGTCAGCCAGAAGCCTTGCCCCCGGGGTCCACTAGTCGCCGCCTATACTCCTGGCGGCCACCACCGGGGTCCTGCTAGCCACCACCTACAGGCCGAGGTCCACCAGCAGAGCAGCTGCCTGCGCACCGGGGTCTTCCATCCTCCGCTTCCTCCTGTCACAACTCCACCCCTCTTACCAGTCTGGATGAATGGTTGTCATATCTCCATACAGTTCATTTTTTCTCTCAGTTCTGGTTGTTTTCTTGTTTCTAAATCCTTGTCCTTAATTTTGGTTGTGCAAGGAGGCACAGTTTGTCCGCCTATGCCTCCATCTTGGCTGGAAGTCCTCCTCTTACTATTTTACTCTGTGCCCACTAAGTGTCTCCTCTGAAAGCAGTGTAAATACTTCAGGTGTGCTCATCCTAGAGAAAGTATTTATACAAAAAAATTTTTAGTTTTCTACACAGAAAAAAATTAGTGCTTGTATACATTTAGAAGATTTTTTAGAAGCAGCTTTTTGGCTTCTTCTGGAAATCTCTGTCTGGTTTGTCTCCTTGCCTCCACCCCAGCCTCCACCATGTCCATAAAGATGACCCAGAAGTTCTTCAGGGTGTTCACCTCTGGCCCTGAGGACTTCAGCAGCCACTTGTACTCGAGTGGACATCAGCTACTCAACCTTTTCCCAGGTGGGCAGCAGCTTCCAGCTTGGCCTGGGCACCAACATGAATCTGGACAGCGGTTTCAGTAGAGCTGGGTATATGGCAACCATCAATGCCATCAAAGTGAATCAGAGCCTGCTGAGCCCCGTGAAGTAGGAGGTGGACCCCAACATCCAGGCTGTGTGCAACCAGGTGAAGGAGCAGATCAAGAGCCTCAACAAGTTTGCTTCCTTCTGTGATAAATTGTGGAGCCTGGAGCAGCAGAATAAGATTCTGGAGACCAAGTGGACTCCCCTGCAGCAGCATAAGATGACTTGCAGTAACATGGACAATATGTTCAAGACCTATATCGACAACATTTGACAGCAGCTAGAAACAATAGCCCAGAAGAAACTGAGACTGAAGGTGGAGTTTGGCAACATCCAGGGACTGGTGGAGGACTTGAAGAATAAGTACCAGGTTGAGATCAACAAGTACACAGAGACAGAGAATGAAAATGTCCTCATCAAAAAGGACGTGGGTGAAGCTTATTTGAACAAGGTAGAGCTGGCCCAGAGTCCTGCCTGGAAGGACTAACCAATGAGATCAACTTCTACAGGCAGTTGTATGACAAGGAGATTTGTGAGCTGCAGGCCCAGATCTCCTGCATATCTGTAGTGCTGTCCATGAACAACTGCTCCCTGAGCCTGGACAGCATCACTGCCTAAGTCAAGGCCTAGTATGAGGAGATCACCAACTGCATCTAGGCTGAGGGTGAGGCCCTGTACCAGATCAAGTATCAGGAGCTACAGCTATTGGCTGGGAAGCATGGGGATGTCCTGTGTCACATGAAGATGGAGATTTGAGACTAACCTGAACATCAGCAGAATTCAGGCTGAGATAGATGGCCTCAAAGGCCAGAGGGCTTTCCTGGAGGCTGCCATCAAGGATGCAGAGCACTGTGGCAAGCTGGCCATCAAGGATGCTTAGGCCAAGGTGGCTGAGCTGGAAGCCACTCTGAGAGCCGCCAAGCAGGACATGGCCCAGCAACTGTGTAACAGGAGTTCATGAATGTCAAGCTGGTCCTGGACATGGAGATCACCACCTACTGCAAGTTGCTGGAGGGCGAGAGAGCCAACTGGAGTCTGGAATGCAGAATATGAGTATCCATACCAAGACCACCAGCGGCTACTCAGGTGGGCTGAGCCCAGCTTACAGGAACCTGAACTATGGCCTAGGCTTCCAGGCCAACTTTGGCGGGAGCTCTGGCTCCCTTACCCATATCAGCACCAGCTCTTCCAAGATGGTGATTGTGAAGAAGATTGAGACCTGTGATGGGAAGTTGGTGTCTGAGTCATCTGATATCCTACCCAAGTGAATGACTACTATGGTCCCTCCTGTTCTCAGAGCTGGCAGGAAAGGAGCTATGAAGGGAGTGGAGGGCACAGGAAGCCCACCTGAAGCTCAGCCCCAGTCCTCAGCTCGCCCTTGGGGTAGAGGAGTTTACTGACTCAGCAACCGCCTCTTAACCCAGGTTCCAAACTAAAAGCCAAATCAAGTGTTTATTCTCCCAAAATAAAGTCTCAGCTCACTCTGCCAACACTCTTATTAAAAAAATTTTTTTTCTGACATTACACTGCTTTAATCAAGTCTATTTCTATGTACTTAAGATAATTAGTTTCATTTTTTTAAATTTTATTGAATATGCTATTACAGTTGTCCCATTTTTTCTTCCCTTTATTGCCCTCCACCCTGTACCTCCTCTCCCACCATCATTCCCCCACTGTAGTTCATGCCCATGTGTCATACATATAAGTTCTTTGGCTTCTCTAAATCCCGTACTATTTTTAACCTCCCCCTGTCTATTTTGTACCTATGATTTATGCTTCTTATTCCCGGTATCTTTTCCCCCATTCTCCCCTCTCCTCCCTGCTAATAACCCTCCATGTGATCTCTATTTCTGTGAATCTGTTCCTGTTCTACTTGTTTGCTTAGTTTGTTTCTGTTTTTGTTTTAAGTTCGGTTGTTGATAGTTGTGAATTTGTTGTCATTTTACTGTTCATATTTTTGATCTCCTTTTTCTTAGATTAAGTCCCTTAAACATTTCATATAATAAGGGCTTGGTCATGATGAACTGCTTTAACTTGACCTTATCTGGGAAGCACTTTATCTGCCCTTCCATTCTAAATGAAAGCTTTGCTGGATAGAGTAATCTTGGATGTAGGTTCTTGCCTTTCATGATTTCAAATACTTCTTTCCAGCCCCTTCTTTCCTGCAGGGTTTCTTTTGAGAAATCAGCTGTTAGTCTAATGGGAACTCCTTTGTAGGTAACTGTCTCCTTTCCTCTTGCTGCTTTTAAGATTCTCTCCTTATCTTTCATCTTGGCTAATGTAATTATGATGTGCCTTGGTGTGTTCCTCCTTGGGTCCAACTTCTTTGGGACTCTCTGAGTTTCCTGGACTTCCTAGAAGTCTATTTCCTTTGCCAGATTGGGGAACTTCTCCTTCATTATGTTTTCAAATAAGTTTTCAATTTCTTGCTCTTCCTCTTCTCCTCCTGGCACCCCTATGATTCGAATGTTGGAACATTTAAAGTTGTTCCGGAGGTTCCTAAGCCTCTCCTCATTTTTTTGAATTCTTGTTTCCTCATTCTGTTCTGGTTGAATGTTTATTTCTTCCTTCTTCTCCATTGTGTGGATTTGAGTCCTGGTTTCCTTCCTGTCACTGTTGGTTCCCTGAACATTTTCCTTTATTTCACTTTTCATAGCCTTCACTTTTTCCTCTATTTTGCAACCATACTCAACCATTTCTGTGAGCATCCTGATTACCAGGGTTTGGACTTGCATCTGATAGGATGGCTATCTCTTCATCATTTAGTTGTCTTTTTTCTGGAGCTTTGATCTGTTCTTTCATTTTGGCCATATTTTTTTTGTTTGGGAGCACCTGTTAACGTAGTAAGAGGTGGCACCTTAGGTATTCACCAGGGCAGGGCAACCCACGTTGCTACATTTGGCGCTGTATGTGGGGGAGGGGTCACAGAGAGAACAGTGCCACTTGCTTGTCTCTCACCCTACTTTCAGTCACTTCTTCTGCTACCCATAAGTAAATTGTACCCTTTCAGGTGCTGCCCTGGTGCTGAGTCCTGAGTGGGTTGGATTGTGTACATTCTAGGACCCTGTGGGCTCCTCCAATGGACTCTCCTGTGAGGCTGTGAGTTTATCCTGCTGCCTCAACCCCCACAGGTTTTTCCAGTCAGAGGTTTTGAGGCTTTATTTCCTGGAGCTGGAATCCTGGGTTGTACCATTGTCTTGCTCCCCAGTTGTTCCTCCTGGTTTATCTACACACAAATGTGGGACTACCCAGTCCTCTAGCTACCACGAGTCCTCTCTACCCTGGCTGCCTATCTCCACCCCTCCTACTGGTCTGGATGAATGTTTCTTCTTTAACTCCTTAGTTGTTGGTCTTCCATACAGTTTGATTTTCTGGCAGTTCTGGTTATTTTTTGTTTTTGAACTTGTCATTGTCCTTTTATCCAAAAGAAGGAAGCAAAGTGTATCTACCTATGCCTCCATCTTGGCTGGAAGTCTCCAATAATTAGTTTCTTAATAAAGAGACAAAGGACTTTAAATGAGACTATTAAGTATTAAAGGGCATTAACATATTAAGAGGGAAAATTGTGGTTGTGAAGTTTTGAATGATACATGAATATATGTATATGATAAAATAAATGAAAAAAGAATAAAAACTACACTATATTATTTTGATACTGTTTAAAAGTACATAGAAGAAAAACAGAAGAAAACTTTAGCAGTCATTGCCTATGATACAATCATTTTTTTTCTTGATAATTTTTGTAGCTTCCAGAATTTAAGAGCATTCCTTTTGTAATAAATTTAAAAATCAACAAATAAAATAAAGAAAATGATCTCCAAAATTATCATATAATCAGTGCTTCTCAACCTTGGCTGCTGAATCAATTAGCTATTGCTGCATATCAAACCTCTGAAACTTAGTGTCGTAGAAGTCATTTTATTTGCTTATTATTTTGTAGGTCATTTTGTTGTGCCTTCAAGAAGGCAAGTTTTCTCCTGGCCTTGTCTGAGGTCACTGAAGTGGGTGGTTGCAGTCACTTTCTGCCTCACCTTAAGCTAGATAGTCTAAGATAGCTTTACACACATTTCTGGTGGTTAGTGTTGGCTGTTAGTGGAGCCTTGTGTCTTCAGCAGGCTAGCCTCAGTTTTTTCACACAGTGTCTTGTTACCGGACCTTGAATGCTAGATTCTTGAGTCTCAGTGTCATACAAATGAGCACTGAACTCAGTATAAAATCAAGCAGATAAGAGTATTTTTAAAAGAGTTTGTGCACAAGGGAGTCGACCAGAAAAGAGAAGTCGAGCTTCCTGAGTGGTTCTTGATGCCTCATACAGGGGCCTTGGGGTGGGTGTAGGGCTTGGAAATGAGGATTAGGTCTGTTGTCTCATGATTGTCATCTGGTGGAGGTTGATCCCAGGGTTGTTGCAAGATGTTTTCCATGGTCGGTGGACCACTCAGAGGTCCTGTATAAAACAAATATTTTGCAGAACATGATGTAAAGAAAGGATGTTATTGTACATCCCCTTTTAAAAAATAAACCAAAGGTTCTTTTAAAAAAAAACTGATTTTATTTATTTTTAGAGAGAGGGGAAAAGAGAGGGAGAGAGACAGCAATATGTGAGAGAAATATTGATTGGTTGCCTTTCGAATATCCTCAACTGGGGACCTGGCCCCACAACCCAGGCATGTGCCCTGACTGGGAATTGAACTGGAGACCTTTTGGTTCACAGGTTGGTGCTTGATCCAGTGTATTGAGCCACACCAGCCAGGGCTATTGTGTATTCTTTCCTTTAACAATGTGGTTAGGTTAATTTTATACTAAAAATGAGGAGTCATAGGCCTCTAAGATGGATATTTTGGTCAAGATGGAGTCCAGATGTTACCCCTATACAGTCTCAGTCTCACTGCCAAAAGCAATAAGAAAGGTCAAGCCCAAAAGCAGATGTTTTTCTAGTCTCTGCTTGTGTCATATTTGTTAATATTTCATTGGCCAAAGAAACCACATGGCAACACCTAAAGTCAATGTGGGAGGAGACTCTACAAGGGCATAGGGCACAAGGGTGTGTATACAGGGAGGCATGAGGCTACAGATGTGCATGAGAATCACCCAGGGAGCTTTGCAGAATCTTCATGCCCAAGCACCCCTGAAACCAACTAAATAACAATCTCTTGGGGGTGGAACCCAGGCATCAGTATTTTTAAAAATTTCCAGGTGATTTTAATATGCAGCCAAAGCTGGCAGCTGACAAACTAATGGGGGAAAAATGTTTCCATTTAGAGAAACTTCACCAGCATACTTTTTTGGAATGTTTTTATTAAAGTTTGATATTATAGAATTAAAGAAAAGGTATAAGGGCATTGTCATATTTGTGCTTTCATGTGCCTGTATATATATTCATGAATTTCACATCAGAGAATGGTCCGTAAAGAACACAGGTGGACAGGAGGGGCCAGGAACTCAGGAACATCTCAGGAGGAGCGTTTTCAGGTTTTGATGGTCCATGTTGATGGTCTTGTTCAAGGTCTATAAAGTTTCTGATGTCTGTCTTGCTTCTTTAAAAGCCACCTTTGTGGTCAAGAACTTCCTATCTCTAATGCTATTATTCTGTAGTGTTTTAGCAATGAACTTGCATGGTTCTCCCTCCGCCCTGCTTTTTTTTTTTTTTTTTGCAAATGATTTAATATCATGGTCAAGGTATATCAAGCCAGGCTGAGGTAAAAGCTGCCTTGAACTGAAAACAGGTAGTTGAGGGTAATCAGAATCCACTGAGATCAGTCACTTTTCTTTAGCAGAAACTGAGGAACCCCCCAGTTTTGCAACATCAGTAATAAATTTAACTTGCTGACAGGTTACCAGAGCATCTATCAGCAGCTTCTTGGAATAAATAATGTGCCCTAAAATATTGTTTTTGTGTGAAGGAAAGATCCAGATGTTATCTCCAAAGGCAAGAAGAGAACTGCTTTGAGAGTGGTAGTTTGGAGTGGGAGAAAGAGGATGGAGTTTGTTGAACTTCACATGTGGATTTTAATCCCAGTTCCATCTGAAATTATTTGTTTGACATTAAGTTATGTGGCCATATGAGTCTCAGTTTCATCTTTTGTTAAATGAGGTTAATAGAACTTACTGTAGCCATTATGAAAATCAGAGGTAAGATATGTAGTAGCTGTTGTTGTTTGTTATTATTCAGATTTTTTGAAAGATTTTATTTATTTTTCAAGAGAGGGGAAGGTAAGGAGAAAGAAATAGAGAGAGAAAGATCAATGTGTGGTTGCCTCTCGTGTGCCCTCTACTGGGGACCTGGCCCACAACCCAGGCGTGTGACCTGACTGGGAATTGAACTGGCAACCCTTTGGTTCGCAGGCCCATAGTCAATCCACTGAGCTACACCAGCCAGATCTTATTCAGATTTTTAACAAAGGGCTAAAAGATTGCTGTTGCATGACCCAGCTCAACAGGCATGCCTCAATTTGAAAAGTGTAAGTCTGGTGAATAAGTGGTTTTCACTTAACCCTTTCATGTTCCTAAACCATAGGTTCTCAATTGGATATAATTTTAGCCCCAAGGGGACATTTTGTCATGTCTGGAAACATTTTCCATTTCTACAGGTAGAGGTGGGAGTGTGCAAGTGGCATCTGGTGGGTAGAGGCCAGGGTTACTGCTACACACTTTACAATGCACATAGGGCATCCCCCCACAACAAAAACTTATCTAGCCCAAACTTTCAGTAGTTTTCTTTTAATTTTTTAATCTTTACCTAAGGATATTTTTTTTATTACGATGATGTTAGTGATTTCAGAGAGAGAGAGAACATTAATGTAAAAGAGAAACATCAATTGGTTGCCTCCCATACCTGACCAGAGATTGAACCCACAACCTTTTGGTGTGTGGGACAACATTCCAACCAATCGAGACATCTAGCCAGTGCTCAGCAGTTTTCAGTAGGTTGAGAAAACCTGACCTAGACCAAGTTGCAGAATTTTTACAGCTCCAGCTTCACTCTTTCCTTGCAATCATTCAAATAATTCTGCTGTTTTATTGAGGGGATAGTAATCTTTGTGGGAATAGAGCTACATGTAATTTTTTTATGCTGAGTGTACCTCTTATTATTATTCCTAAAGATACATATTTTTTAAGGTCTCTGATTCCAACCCTGGCAAAAATTGATATATGTTCCAATGAGATTTAGGCTTTGAGTAGGATTTCTAGCTCCAACTCCAAACCTATTCCTTCTTTGGGATTACAGTCAGGAAATCCTTTTATTTTGCAGGGAATTTAAGCTAGTTTCTGGGCTCTACTTGTGGGAACAAAGTCCATGGGTAAAAGCCCTGGCTGAGTCACCAAGAAAAGGGGCAGCTGTGGTCAGGGAGACAACCTGGACCTTAAGGAGGGAAAGCAAGTGGATGGAAATCAGGCTTCTCCTCGTTTTGACAATGGGGCTGTAAATGCAAATGCAGGGAGCCCCACAATTATCCAGGATTTGAATGATCCATGGATGGAGGTATTTGTGATATCTGGGAAGTATGCTAAGAAAGAGGATGACTGTATCTTGGGTGATAGACCTGGGACCAAATGGAACATTCAGATGACAGGATGTTGAGGTGAATAAGGTAAACGAGCAGTTTATCTTTATCTGTATCCAGATTTATGTATCTGCAAATCTGGTTTTGTTATTGAAAACAAAACAAAACATAAGCTTCTCCAAAGTTTAGCCATCTGTAAGTCACTCCAGCCAGTGAACATGCAAGTATCCACCAACTAGCACAGAGAGCCAAGTATGTTATTTCTTAAATATTGTCACTCACTGATACATAGTGGCTGTTTATATAAATTGTGTATTTTTTTAAAAAAGACTTTATTTATTTATTTTTAGAGAGAGGGGAAGGGAAGGTGAAAGACAGAGAGAAACATCAAGGTGTGGTTACTTATCTGCACCCCATACTGAGGACCTGGCCTGCAACCCAGGCATGTGCCCTGACTGGGAATGGAACCTGTGACTCCTTGCTTGCAGTCCAGAGTTCAATCCACTGAGCCATACCAGTCAGGGCAAATTGCATATTTCTGAGAAATTTTCTCCTCTTCTAAAAATGTGGCTTAAAACAGATATTATTTAGTGCTAGACATTTCTAAACTGTTTTGGAATTGATATTTATGCATTTCTGAATAGTTAAAGAATTTTAAGTTGCAACTTATTTACTAAAAGGCTCAGAAATTTTAAGAAATGTAAAAAATGGCATGTAAGAAATATGAGAAGTTACAAAACAAATGCTAATGAAACAAAAATGTATCAAAGACCAATATTAACATCAATTAATAACAAAGCAATTGGAAATGTAAAAAGCATTAAGTATTTTGACAGATAAAACAGAATCAACTGTTTTCCAGCTCTGATTTTTCAACACAAATGGGGGGGCAGCAGTGAGAATTAAACATATCAAATAAATATACCAAGCAGAGTCAGATGTTGTGGCAAAGACAGCTGTTGGCTGTTCCCTAATATTAGTGTCTTTAGTCTTTTAAAATAGAGCCCATGATTTCTAGCAAGACACATGGTTTCCCAGAGCAAGATATTTCCCAATTCTCCTTGTGACACGGGCCCATAAGCCAGGACAAGTGGAATAGGAAACTGAGACAGATAGCTGAACAAAATGGCCAAGCAATTTACAGCCAGACACAAAAGGCCACCTCCTTATAGAGAACATCTAGGCCTCAGTTGTGTTGCAGCTTCAGGCCTAGAAAAGCAGCGAAACCAGGTGAATGATATCAGGACCAGCTACAGTGACTAACAGCCCCCTTGGCACTGACCAATCAGTGAAGACCATGACCCTGAAAGAGCACACCTGAAAAACTGATGAATAGTCTGCTGAAACCCTCCCCTGAGACTCTAAAATTTCCTGCCTGCAATAAGGAGATAAAAGCCGCAAGACAAAGGACCCAGTGCTTGCTCTCCCTCTGGGGAGCAGCTGGTGCCATTCTCTTCCCCTCTCCTTCTCTCTCTTCTTCTCCAATAGTTATGCACATCCTAAATTCTAATGGCCCCTACTAGACTTGCAAGCAGGGAAGCAATAGGCAGCAGCAGCTCATCTGAAGCTAATCCCCTGAACCCGTCTCTAAGGCCCCCTTTTCTCTATCTTCCCAGTGAGCTAAAGCAGCCTAGCCTAGGCTTGCCTGTTGCTTTTTTGCTAAGCTCTTCCTTGTTTTACTGTCCCCAGATTTAATAAACATACCCTTGTAGTCACCTGGACTCGTGTTGTGAAATCTTTCCTACATGAAGTCAAGAACCCACACAGTACCAGCTGGCCATAGGCAGACCCACTTAGGACCAGGCCCCCTGTCCAATCACTTGCAGCTGGTGAAAGCAATGTCATCAAATTGTGGCCAGTGGGATGTATGTGGAAGTGATGTGTGTGACTTCTGGATTATGCCCTTAAAGAGAAGGTGTTGGCCCTGCCTCCTGTTGGCTGTACTGTGGATGTGGCGGTCAGTCATGTTGGGTCATGAGAACAGGTGAAATTATCTAGGGGTAGTGGAGAAACAAGGTGGAAATCTGACACAATGCCTCCTTCACTGTGTTACCTCTCTACCAGCTTTGGGCTGGTTACCCCTGCTGCTTCTATCTTGTTTAAGCCACTGTTGTTTTGATACTGTGTTACAACAGCCAAGCCTATATCCTAATACACAAGGGTCATATCAAGCACATATTTACAGAGAACATGATCAAGAGTACAGGCGGTCAAAAAAGGCTGACAATGTCAAGTGTCAGCAAATATGTGGAAAAACTGGAATCCTTAAGTAATGCTGCTGGGAATGCAAAATGGAACAGACACAGTTCAGTTTCTAAAAAGTTAAACGTATACTTATCATATGACCCAGAAGTTCCATTCTTAGCTATGTACTCAAGAGAAATGAAAATATGTTCATGTGAAGACTTATATGTGAATGTTCATAGCTGCATTATTCATCATAGCTAAAAACTGGAAGTAATTAAAATTACCATCAGCTGGGGAATGGATAAACTGGCACATCCCTAGAATGAAATACAATTCAATGATAAAAGTGATATTGATACTGAAACATCCATGCAACAACATGGATGAACCTGAAAAAAAAAATGAGTGAAACAAGTAAGACAGTTAAGACTATATTTATGTGATTACATTTATTTTAAATTTCAAGAAAAGGCAAAGGTATAGAGACAGGAAGCAGATCAGTGGTTGCCTGGGGTAGGAGGTAGTATAGCAAGGAGTGACTACAACAAACTTGCACAAAGAATTTTGTGGTGATGGAATGGAAGTGTTTTAAAACAGGATTGTGGTGATAATTGCTCAATTATGTAAGTTTACTAAATATCATCAAACTATATACTTAAAATCAGTGAATTTTATGGCCTATAAATTATACCTCTATAAAACTGTTTTAAAAAAGTAAAGAGTATAGGTGAGCTGCTGGTGCTCAGCATAAATCACTACCAGTTTTTAGTTATGGGCACCTCTACATGCTTTTTCATGGAACTTCTTTTGCATCAGAGAGTAACAATGTTAATTGTAAAATATTGTGAATAAATTGAAGACATGGTAGTATTTGAGGAATAACTGTTTATATCCACCAGAGCAGCATATATTATGCTACCTGTAGATGGATAAGGTAAATTCCCTTGAGTCACATGGAATGATATACAGGTAACACTATTTGTTTTAGAATAGTTTGAGACAAAGTGTAAAATCTTTATGGTGAGTATGGTAGATAGTCTCCAAAAACGAACCATGCCTCTCAGTGTAGCCCTACCACTTAAACCTGAGCAGGCCCTATGACTTACTTTTGACCAATAAAATGCTTCAGAAATGATGCTAAGAGTAGATCACACAAAGTTGCAGGTTCTCTGGTCTCTTGGAACATAAACACTGGGTGAAGCCAGCCACCATGTAGGAAGTCTGACTTCCCTGAGACTTCCATACTGCGAAGAAGCCCAAACTAACCACCTAATGAGGGAGGGAGAGGGAGAGGGAGAGGGAGAGAGAAACAGAGAGAAACAGAGAGAGAGAGAGAGAGAGAGAGAGAGAGAGAGAGAATACGGCATGCTAGCCTAGGCTGTGAATATGCGGGAAGAAACCATTTTGGACATCCAGCCAAGTTGATCTTTTGACTCCAGGCCCAGCCAGTATCTGACTGCAATAACGTGATAGATTGCAGTTAAGAGCTACCCAGCTGAGCCTGGTTAACTTGTAGGCTTGTTTTAAGACAATACATTTTGGAGTGGTTTTTTACAAAGTGATAGGTAATCTAAATGAGAATAAGGTAGACAAAGACCATAAAAGTTGTATTTTGATTTCTCCAATTTAAAATGTAATAAATTTAGCAGCTAGATTAAGGGACTTTAATAGAGTTATCTTAATTGCAAGCCATCTTTTCTGGAATCTTTGTATAATACACATACTTTTTCTTTTTAAAATAATTTTCAGAGACTGCAGACAGAGTGGCATTGTAACAAAAGTGTTTCAGGTGGACTATGAACCACAAAATACAGTCTCTTCAGAAGACAGTGTTGAAAATGCTCTCAAAGATTCTTCAAGGCAGGCAAGTAATGAAACTATAACACAGACAGTCACCACACTGTTTTGTTTTTGTTTTTGTTTTTGTTTTTGTTTTACAAGCCAAGGCTGTCTTTATGTTGGGGAAAAAACAAAAACAGAAACACCTTATTTCACCTGTAATCATAAACATTATTCCAGTAAAAGAGGTACATTTTCTCTCCTTTTCGTCTTCTTACATGATCACCATAAATTAAAATGAAATAGCTCTTACAAAGTCAAAGTAGAAAACAAATAGAAACCCAGTGTGCCACAGTCTGGACAAATCTGCCCTACCCTGCTGGCCTGAGACGGTTGGGGGGGCACACCCCTCTCCCCACTCCAGTTCCCTTGTCCCCATCCCAACCCGAGGCTTTGCTGAAGGGGAGGTCGCCGAATGATGGAGCTTGGTTAGAGGAGAAAGTTGAATAGAAAGTACACAAGGTGGAGAGGGCTGCCTTTCTCTTTTGACATCACATTTGGGGTTTATTAACACTGCGGTGGGTCCTTCAGGGCTAATCCTGATCTAGGCCTTGGTGTTTCAAATTGTTAATCAAACCGTGATGTGCTTCTGTTGAATCTGCTCTCTGGTGCTTCTCTTTAGTAGGTTACTTTCTCATTAGGAAAAAAAAAATGTTCTACCTCTGGAGTTAACATTGAAGGAGTTTTACTTGTTCTGAAAGTTGATTTTAGCCTCCCTTCTCAATCATGCTCTGTTTGGCCTGGTTGACACAGTGCCTGTACTGTGTGTTGGCCAGAGCAGAGCAGCTGAGTGTCTGCTGGATGTTCTGGAAGTAAACACTGGAGGATTTTGGCTTGCACATCTGCCCAAACTGGATGAACCTCATACCGCTTGAATTTTGCTTCCACCTCTTCAGCACCTTCCTGATATTGTTCATTGGTGACTTTGTAGAACTCTGAGCTCCTCTCCTCCAGTCTAGCCAGCTGCTCTTTGTAGTATACACCCTGTCTCTTTATTATTCCATCTTTCTCCTTAAGCAGCTTAGCCAGGTGCTCTGCCTTAGTGCATTCCTCCTCACTTGATATCCTCTCTCGGAGAATAGCTGTGGTCAACTGCTCGTTGGCAAGAGCCCTCTTGCAGTCTAGTTCTTTGCCTTGCTTTAGTCATTTCTGATTTTCATATTCTTTCTTGGCTTGCTGCAGTGCCAGCTCTTTAGTTACTCTTCTTTTCAATTCTTCATCAGAAACTGAGGCACCATAAGCACCAGAATACTGCTGAGACTTCAAGCCTGATAGAGAGATATCCTTCATACGATTAATCACATTTTCTGAAAGCCAAATGCCCTTCACCATGGTGATGATCTAGTTCTCATCCACCTCGAAGGTGACCTGGCAGGTGCTGGAGGTCCCACCCATGGCTTCTTCTGTCCCTACAAAGTCCTAGCATGGACCCATGAACACTTCAGGCCCCCCCACCAAACACTCCTGGATGTGCCTAGCATTTGCCTTTCAGAGCAGGAGCAAGGCCACAACCCCCACACATAGTTTTTTTTTTTTTTTTAAGTATATTTTATTGATTATGCTATTACAGTTTTCCCAATTTTTTTCTCCACTTTATCCCCACTCCACCCTGCACTCCCCCTACCCTCCAGCATTCCCCCCTACCTTAGTTCATGTCCATGGGTTGTACATATAAGTTCATTGACTTCTCTGTTTCATATACCATTCTAAACCTTTCCCCATCTGTTTTATGTCTACCATTTATGCTTCTTATTCCTTGTACCTTTATCCACCCCATTCTTCCCCTCCCCACTGATAACCCTCCATGTGATCTCCATTTCTCTGATTCTGTTCTTGTTCTAGTTGTTTGCTTAGTTTTTGTTTTTGTTTTTTAGGTTCAGTTGTTGGTAGTTATGAGTTTGTTGTATTTTACTGGTCATAGTTTTTTATCTTCTATTTCTTAGGTAAGTCCCTTTAACATTTCATATAATAATGGCTTGGTAATGATGAACTTCTTTAACTTGACTTTATCTGGGAAGCACTTTACCTGCCCTTCCATTCTAAAGGATGGCTTTGTTGGATAGCGTAATCTTGGATATAGGGCCTTGCCTTTCATGACTTCAAATATTTCTTTCTAGCCCCTTCTTGCCTGCAAGGTTTCTTTTGAGAAATCAGCTGATAGCCTTATGGGAAGTCCTTTGTAGGTAACTCTCTCCTTTCCTCTTGCTGCTTTTAAGATTCTCTCCTTATCTTAATCTTGGGTAAGTTAATGATGATGTGCCTTGGTGTGCTCCTCCTGGGGTCTAATTTCTTTGGTACTCTCTGGGCTTCCTGGACTTCCTGGAAGTCTATTTCCTCTGCCAGATTGGGGAAGTTGTCTTTCATTATTTGTTCAAATAAGTTTTTAATTTCTTGCTCTTCCTCTTTTCCTTTTTGGCATCCCTATGATTCTGATGTTAGAGCATTTAAAGTTTTCCCAGATTTTCCTAAGCCTCTCCTCATTTTTTTGAATTCTTGTTTCTTCATTCTGTTCCAGTTGGATGTTTATTTCTTCTTTTTGTTCCAAATCGTTGCTTTGAGTCCTGGTTTCCTTCTCTTCACTGTTGGTTTCTTGTATATTTTGCTTTATTTCACTTTGGGTAGCCTTCATTTCTTCCTTCATTTGGTGACCAAGCTCAATCAGTTCTGTGAACATCCTGATTACTAGTGTTTTGAACTCTGTATCAGACAGGTTTTTTACCTCTTTATCGCTTAGCTCTTTTTCTGGAGTTTTGATCTGTTCTTTCACTTGGGTCCTATTTCTTTGTCTCGGTGCACCTGTTTTGTTGTAAGGGGGCAGAGCTCTAGGTTTTCACCAGGGTGGAGCAACCCACTTTGCTGTGTTGTGGCGCTGCCTGTGGGGGAGGGGTCAGAAAGGAAACAATGCCGCTCACTTGCTCCTCTCTAGCCTCACTCTCCGACAAACTGTCCTAAGAGACTGGGAGTTTCTCCCGCTGTTGCAGTCCCCACAGTATTTTATAGCTAGTTTTGAGTCTTTAGTTTCACATTCAGCCCACCCCACCTTGCCCCCGTAGTCCCTGCCTTGCTGCCTATCTCCCATCTCCTCCCCACCTACTGGTCTGGGTGAATGTTTCTTTAACTCCTTGATTGTCGGAGTTCCATGCAGTTTGATTTTCTGGCACTTGTGGTTGTTTATTGTTTTTAAATTAGTTGTTATCCTTCTTTTGGTTGTGCGAGGAAGGCAAGTGTTTCTACCTATGCCTCCATCTTGGCCAGATCTTCTCAGTCACCACATTCTTGATTCCTTCTTTTTCACTGGTCACATCTTCCCTTTCATTTCAGCACCATGGTCAGGTTCTTATAATTGAGGCCATGATCAGCCATTGCAAAGTATCTTTGCTCATTTCCCCACATGGTCAACCTTTCTTCCACCCTGCACCTCAGAAATTCCTACCCATCATCACTGCCCATACTCTAGTGTCCTCAATGACTCCCCTTTACTTAGTAAAGGAAGAGAAACCTTTAGCCTGGCATCTTGAGTGATCGGTTTCCATCCTTAGTCATCCCTTCTTGCTTTTTGATTCCCCTGTATACTCCAGCTAAATTAAACCATGTTTTTCTGTGTTCTGTCACTGTTCTCCTAGCACCCAGGCCTTTTCCTTTTATACAAAGCTTTGAATATGTAATTACTTTGCTCCTTGTCTATCATCTCCTTGCACTGTAAGCTGCAAAGTGGCAGAGAGCATGTCTTCCATACTCAATGCCTTGCTCAGGAGCAGGTAGAAAAGGGCAGTAAGTGTATATTTGTTGAACAGATGCACCAGACTAGTAGAGAAGCGCTCAGTGGGCATAACCTTAAGTTATGTTGAAATCTTCATTCCCAAATAGCTGCAGAGCCTAACTGTGGAGAGTAAACTAGACCTATCTAAAAAGGACATTTGAAACTTCAGTCCCTAGGCTGTAAGTATCAGTGAAATAGATCCAAGGGTAAAAGGGTGGCCCAACCCACGATAATGCAACCAACTAAAAAGTCTGTCACACAGGTCTTGTTGGGGGTGACTTGAAGTTTTCTGGGAGTCTCTTTAGCCCAACAGTAGACCAGAGGCCAGAGAGGAGGCTGTGGGACCAAAGCAGTGGGTGCAGGCAGAGTGCGGGGCTCAAGTATGATCACTGAAGGATCTACACTGGGCAGGGACAGCCAGCAGAGACTGAACCCATTATGTGTCAGCAGGTGCTCAGGCCTAATCAGGCATAAGAGACTGAATCCATGGAGAAAGTACAGAGAGGAGTGTTAAGGACTGTATGTGGGCAGGTAGTGTATATAAGTCCTATCTTGGTCTGATCCCCACCCTGTCTTTGCCTCCTGGATCTGGTAGTCCCTCTGTTACTACTCAGATTCCTGTGATAACAACATCCTGCCTACATGTGCTACTACCTGCCTCTCGTCTTGGCCACTTGACCTGGTGAGGCCTACCAACCAGATACATTGCCAGCCAGGCAGCACAGATACAAGGCTGTGTGTTTCCAGAGTAAGATGTAGCAGAGTTCACTTTGTGAAATCTACTGTAAATCCTTTCAAGTAAGAAGAACACATTGTGACACTGCCTCCACCATGTAACTTTTAATGTTCACATTCTAGGTGGGCCTAATTAAGTGACTGACATGCAATTTTTTCATTCCTAGGAATTGAAAAATGGATTTTTTGGATCAAAACTAAGGAAGAAATCTAAGAATGCTGAAAATAAACTGGGTTGGAATGTAAACCTTAGAAAGTTTCTAGGTATGACATGAGAGAATGAAGATAACATTTAGTATTCTAAACCCCAAAGAGGTTCACAGCTTATTTTGTCTGCAGAAGAGTTGGAATAAAATAAGCTATAATTTGAGTTTTAGTGTTATTTTAGCTAATGGCTTATTCACAAGAGCTAATTCAGCAGTCCACCAAAGTCAGGTTTATGACTTATTGCAATAAGGGGGGGCCACATGCCAGAGGACCCATGGGGTGTATCACCAAATAAAGGAAAAGATAGTGGAGGGCTTGGTGGGGGAGAGTGGTTTCATGTAAATGAAAGCAGAGTGTTTGAAAGGTACAAAGCACAGCAGGGCTGTGTGTGAAGTGGTCACCATCAGGTATGGACTGCGTAATGGAATCAGTTTCTGCTACCTTGGAAGCAACAAAGACAAACATATGGCTGTTGTGCTTAGAAATCCTTCTCTGAACGAAGCTCTGCACCAGAATTGGAAATTAAAGATGCTCGTCTGTGTCAAAGTGACTTAGGTCCTCAGCCAAGTGTCAGATGTTTCATACTTATTGATATTATTCGAAACAGCAGTTTCTGAATATCTAATATTTTAGAGAACATGGTTTCTTGGCAAGTAAGAAACCTTGGTCACTCAGAGTGGGGGCATGCTGTTAGTGCATTTTACTGCTGTACTCTGTCCTGGGGAGATATATTTCCTGATAAACTTGCAGTTGGATTTATCTATTTTGCCAGCCTGATATGAAATGTTTTGGAATGTAGCAGGGCAGATTTTAATTTTCTCAGTCTGGGCTAATTTTTTTTTTCTTTCTCAGTGCTAGTTCAACTGAGTGAGAGCATCTTTACTTGATTACTACTTTAGGGAAAGAATGCAGTCCCTTATTTAAAGTTTTCCAACTATTAAGACATGTTTGCATGATTATATATGTAATTAAAGATGTTCACAGAATGATGTTTTTTTTATGTAATTGTAGACCTTGAGGTAGGTGAAAGAAGTAAACCTAAAACATTGAAAGATCTTCGCTTCTCGGACAGTCCCCTGGAAATCCCAGCTTACCATGAACAATCAAGTTCTAGACCATCCACCCATCAGTTCCAGGTAACTTCTAAAGAAAATCTTAAGAGTACTACATATCTACTGTCTGTTTAATGTTTCCCATGAACTACTTCAAGGAAGTATTTCCCAGTCTTTTCACCATGTTCTAAAGCTGGGAATACTGTGTTGGAGTACAAAGTCTCTTGTACTCATGGAGCTTACATTTTATTCAGGTGTGGGGGTAGGAAGATAATAAATATGTAAATAATGAAACAGAATTTTTAAAATTGTGGTGAGTATCATGAAAAAGACACACTGGGTAATGGGATAGAGCGGTGGTTCTCAAAGTGGACCTCACACTCCAGTAGCACAAATATCACATGGGAGTTTATCAGAAATGCAAATCCTCAGGCCCCACTGCACACCTACTTAATTAGGGACTCTGGAGGTGGGCCCACTAATCTGTCTTAATTAGCCCTTTTTTGATGCACATTCAAGTCTGAGAAACCCTAGGAGAGAAAATGACCATGAAGGAAGAAGTGTGTTCTAATTCAGGATAATAGGAGAGAGTATTCTTGAAAGATGGCATTTGAATTGCACCTTCAAGATGAAGAGAAGCCAGCCCTACAAACCTCTTGGCAGCAGTAACAAGTACAGCAAATTAGGGATTTGTTATGAAACAAAAGTGGGGTTCAGCTGTCTGCCGCCACCCATAGGCAAATTCTGAAGGCAGAGGTTTGGTGAGAAAAGGAAAAAGGTCTTTTATTCAAAAGCTGCACAATCTGAGAGGATGGCAGGCTCCTGCTTCTAAGCCCATCCCCTCCAGAGCACCCAGAGGAAAATCCAGCCACCCTCTGCCAGACCAGTCCAAGGCTGTGGCCCACGGTTCCTTCTGCCATTCAAAATACTGTCCTTTGGGAATTGCAGGCAGCTACTGAGTCCTCCTCCAAGCAGCTCAGCTTCTCTTCCTGCTGTGAGCCTCAGACTCTCTGCTTTTCAGAGCCACCATTAGACCACACAGCTTCCAGGGCCAGCCACTCCCTTAAGCCCTAGCCTTCACATCCGTGAAGTGGGTCCAGAAACATTGAGTGCATTTCTCCCTTCCCTCAGTTTATATTTCCCAGCCCACATTTCTGTGCACTCCAAGAGTGCCTGTGCACCCTAGCTAATCCTGTCCTTTTCTTAGACTGACAGGACAGCACCTCTCCCTACTGCCATGTTGACCTCTAGGTCACATGCAGCTTTGTCCTCTGGGACTGAAAAGGAGTGGGAATGTTTTTAGCCTTAGCCAAATACTTCACTTACCTGACAAACACACAGTGCCTCAGTGCCACGACCTCCTCCAGCCATGTCTTCATGGGGTGGGGGCAGGGTCAGAAGGTGGGGAGAGGCAGGAATTGCTGTCACACACCATTTAACTTGTTGCCCAGACAGCAGGCATCACTCACACTGCCCTGGGCCCTTCCTGTGGCTCTTCCCTCACTCAGGGCACCTGTCAGGTTATGCTGGTAACAGATTGCAGGGAGGCTGGTGTGGAGAGCAAGGTAAGAGGTGAAGTGGGAGTGGTAGACTGGGACAGAGCACGGAGAGCTATGGTTCTCGAACATGGCTGCACACTAGAATTACCTGAGGGGCTTCACAGCAATCCCAGGAATCCAAACTCAGAGATTCTGATTTACTTGATTTGGTGTGGGGTTTGGGCATAGTTTTATTTATTTTTTAAATTCACCTACATGTGATTCTAATGGGTAGGCATGATTGGGAATCACAGAATACTATGAGTGAGTCCCATTATAAGGAGTTTGAGTTTTCTACTCATTGTAAAGGGAATCCATTTGGACAATAAGACATGGTCTCAGTTGCATTTAAAGGAAGAGAGAAGAGGTTTTTTCATTGGCTATAGTTTGGATCTTAGGCTGTAGGGGAATTTAGAGGGGAATATCATTTGGAAGGCTTTTGCTCCAAGTGAGAGATGATGATGGTTTGTACCAAAGTTGTACAAGTGGTCATCATAGGAGACAGTGGGAATCTAGATGTGTTTTAGAGGTAGAGCTGACAGGTTTGGCTGAGGGATCAGATGGGTGGGAAAATAAAGCGTAAAGGATGACTCTCAGGATTCTTGACTTGAGCGTCTAGAGGTGATGGTACCATTAATTAAGATGAAGAAGATGAGAAAGGATGCAGGTGTTCAAGGGGTCATTAGAAATTCAAGTGGAGGTATTAAATAGACTGAACTTGCCATGCAAGTTCAAGCCCAGGAGAGAGGTCAGGACTGGAAATATATATATGTGGAAACACTATACCAGGGTAGGCAAAAGCAGATTTACAATTGTTTGAATGGAAAATATAATAATTAATAAATAATACAAGAATTAACTGTGTGTTTTACATACTCATAACTGTAGACTTACTTTTGCCTACCTCTGTATACATGGTATTTAAAGCTTGGGTCTGTGTAAGATCACTTGCCAAGAGTGTACAGAAAAAGAAGATAGCATAAGACAAAATCCTAGACTTAGAAGTTGAGTAGAGGAGGAAGAGCCAAAGAAGTAGGGAGAACATGAAGGAAGGAAGGAAGGAAGGAAGGAAGGAAGGAAGGAAGGAAGGAAGGAAGGAAGAAAAAGGGAGGGAGGGAGGGAGGGAAAGAAAGGGAAAGGAAAGGAAAGGAAAGGAAAGGAAAGGAAAGGAAAGGAAAGGAAAGGAAAGGAAAGGAAAGGAAAGGAAAAAGAAAAAAGAAAAAAGAAAAATCCAAGAGTAGAAAGGGTTTTAGGAAAAGGCAGAGGTCATCTGTTTGAACTTTTACTGAGATTCAAATTAGACAAGGACAGGGACTTGCCCACTGAATTTGACAAGATGAAATGATTTATGACCTAAATAAAAGGTGTGTGTGTGTGTGTGTGTGTGTGTGTGTGTGTGTGTGTGTACATACATATATGTGTATATATATGCACACACACATCTATATACAAAATAAATAAAAGATATAAGTAATATATGTATATGTGTCTATGTGTGTGTGTAGATATACGTGCGCGCGCGCACGCGTGCAAGAAAGATGGCTTTGCACTACTTGCCTACTACTACTACTGTTATAGCAATTTGATTTTTCAGTGTTTATAAAGTCCAATTTGGAATCTTGGCATCTAAAGACAACCCAAGAGCTCTTGCTTTCTTCCTCCAATCCGAGCCCCAGGAAGAGGATACATTGAATCACATTTTTAATTCAGCTGCAACTGCTTCTTGTGTACCTGTGATTCCAAGACTACTCACACTTATTATCAAGTATACAGGTTAAAAAGCATTGTTTCCAAACCTGGTTGAACATTAAAATAATCTGGGGGGAAGATAGATAGATAGATAGATAGATAGATAGATAGATAGATTTATTTCCAGCTACCCCTCCTGAAATCCTCCCAGATAATCTGATTTCATAAGCCTAGATGGAGTCCATGGAGGACTTTGATGATCAAGGATCGAGGATAAGGATCAGTTAGAGGGCTAACTGTCCTTATCTTAAAATCAAGCTCTTTCCTCTACTTCCAGTCTATAATGCTATGGTGTAACTCAATCTAACCTCCTGATTTCTTTCATTGGCCCACTCTCTATATTTTCTGGAGGATCACAAAATCCAGGCCAGAGGACCACACACCTAGTTAGGTCTGCTTTCAAACTCCACTAAGCAAAAGGACAACCATCCCTATAAGAGAATGTTACCTTTTTCAGTCTTATGGAAAAAATGACTAGCTGGTTACCAAACAGACCATTGAGCACATACAATTCTTGTGAGCAATGCTTGTGGGTATTGCTCAAATAAGAAACTGCTTCTGAGATTTAAAAAGTATCATTTTGAAGAATGAATGGTATATGATAAAACACAATCATAACTGTTTTCAGAAAAACAGCCTTACATGTCCTTACTTATCTCTACATTTAGAAAGAATTATTTTCTCTGTGCAAGGATATTTGTATTACCTTGTTCACCTACTTATTTAAGAATTGTTTTTTTCCAAGGGAAAGATAGAGTAAAACATTATGTAAAGATGTCAAGATTCAGAATTCTAAAAAAAGGGGAAGATGAGGACAAGTTTAGGGAATTGGACTAGAGTTCAGAGGGCCAAAGAAGCTGTAAACGGACCAAAAAATGTTTATCTTCCCCTTTTTTTCTTCATGTTGATAAGAGATTCTTCTCAATATTCCAGCTCAAGGTCACCCAAAGCACACTTAAGCAAACATCAGAATGAATGATGCTAGTGAGTATTACAACATGTCAATAACCACCATGAAGACAAGAAGTCTCTGAGCTAAGCATATGGTCTGGGGGAGCTATCAGGGGCCAGGCAGCAGAGTAAATGCATGAGACAGCCAGTATGGAGCATAAATAACAGCTGACACCTGGCTTTAGTGTCAGGGCACAAGTTTGGGGGTTCTCTGGCCAGGTGGAATGCCCCCTGCCAGCTAAAGGGGTTATTTCTACTCAGCTCCAGCCAAACTTTGAGAAGAAGGCCTGCAAGGGTGTTCAACCTTTTGATGTCTCTAGGCCACACTGGAAGAAGTGTTATCTTGGGCCACACATTAAATACTTTGTAACACATAATAACAAAAAAATCTCATAATGTTTTAAGTACATTTACAATTTTGTGTTGGGCCACATTCATAGCCATCCAGAGCTGCATGTGGCTTGAGGGTCCCAGGTGAGATATCTCTGGATAGGCTCAGTGTTGCCACCTCTGAAGAATTTGCAAGAGAAGCCAGAAACCTGCATCTTATGTTATAACCTTATTTTAAATGTTAGTGATTACTTAAAAGTTTGTTTTAAAAAAGAATTTGTGGGAGTTCTGGCTCAGATGGAGGCGTAGGTAGAAACCCTTCCATACCTTGAACAACCAAAAGGATAACAACCAATCTAAAATCAGTAACCACCACAAGTGCAAGAAAATCAAACTGCATGGAACTCTGACAACCAAGAAATTAAAGAAAAAGTCAACCAGAATAAACAGACCAGTAAGATTCCACACCGAGGTGGCAGACTGCAGGTGGGGCTGACTGAATGTGAAACTGAGACTCAGAGTTGACTGTGGACTACAGTGGTTGTTGCTCGGGGAGAAACACCCAGTCTCAAATGAGAGTTCGTTGAAAAGTGCTCTAGAGAGGAGCAGGCAAGCTGCATTGTTCCCTCTCTGGTCCCTTTCCCACAGATAGCGCCACAGCACAGCAAAGAGGGTTGTTCTGCCCTGGTGAATACCTAAGGCCCTGCTCCCCTTACAACTTATCAGGTGCATCAAGACAAAGAATTACGGCCCGAGTGAAAGAACAGAACAAAGCCTCAGAAAGAACTAAGTGATGAGAAGATAACCAACCTATCTGATGGAGAGTTTAAAGCCCTGGTAATCAAAATGATCACAGAACTGATTGAGCTTGGTTGAAAAATGAAAAAACAAATGAAAATGAAATAAAGCAAAATATTCAGGGAACCAACAGTGACAGGAAGGAAACCAGGACTCAAAGTAACAATTTGGAACAAAAGGGAAAAAGTAAACATCCAACCAGAACAGAATGAAGAAACAAGAATTCAAAAAAGTGAAGAGAGACTTACGAACTTCTGGGACAGCCTGAGGCATTCCAATATCCGAATTATACAGGTGCCAGAAGAAGAAGAACAACAGCAAGAAATTGAAAACTTATTTGAACAAATAAATGAAGGAAAACTTCCCCAATCTGGCAAAGGAAACAGACTTCCAGGAAGTCCAGGAAGCCCAGAGAGTCCCAAAGAAGTTGGACCCAAAGAGGAACACACCAAGGCACATCATCATTAAATTGCTCAAGATTAAAGATAAGGAGAGAATCCTAAAAGCAGCAAGAGGAAAGGAGAGAGTTACTTACAAAGGAGTTC
>PVKU01006450.1:0-103666 GCA_004027475.1 Anoura caudifer
TCTGAGAAGCACTTTATCTTCCCTTCCATTCTAAATGAAAGCTTTGCTGGATAGAGCAATCTTGGATGTAGGTCCTTGACTTTCATGACTTGGAATACTTCTTTCCAGCCCCTTCTTGCCTGGAAGGTCTCTTTTGAGAAATCAGCTGACAGTCTGATGGGAACTCCTTTGTAGGTGACTGTGCCCTTATCCCTTGCTGTTTCTAGAATTCCCTCCTTCATTTTAATCTTGGCTAATGTAATTACGATGTGCCTTGCTGTGTTCCTCCTTGGGTCCACCTTCTTTGGGACTCTCTGAGCTTCCTGGACTTTCTGGAAGTCTATTTCCTTTGCCAGATTGGGGAAGTTCTCTTTTATTATTTGTTCAAATAAGTTTTCCTAAAATATTTATATCTGAGAGAGAGGACAAGATTTTGAGTAGAGAGCTGACTTGATTTGACTTTCATTTTTTAATCTTCACCCAAGAATATGTTCATTGATTTGAGTGAAAGAGAGAGACAGACAGACAGACAGACAGATATTGATGTGAGAGAGAAACATCAATTGCTTCTTATACATGCCCTGACCAGGAATTGGACCTGCAACCTTTTTGTGTATGGGGCGGTACTCCAACCAACTGAGCCACCTGACCGGGCTGGTTTACATTTTTAAAAGGATTACTTAAACAAGTGAGACTAGATGAAACTAAAAAGCTTCTGCACAGTAAAGGAAACCATTAACCAAATGAAAAGCCCTACTGAATGGGAGAAAATATTCACAAATTATATATATTGGATAAGGGGTTAATATTCAAAGTATGTAAAGAACTCATACAATTCAGTAACAAAATAACAAACAATCCAATGAAAACATGAGCAGCAGAACTGAATAGATATTTTTTCCAAATACATACAAGTGGCCATCAGGTACATGAACAGATATTCATCACTAATCATCAGGGAAATGCGAATCAAAACCACAATGAGATACTGCCTCACACCTGTTTGAATGGCTTTCATAAAAAAGATAAGAGATAAGTGTTGGCAGGGATGTGGAGAAAAGGGAGCCCTTGTACACTGCTGGTGGGAATGTAAATGTTGGCAGCCACTATGGAAAACAGTATGGAGGTTCCTCAAAAAATTAAAAATAGAACTATTACATGATCCAGATATTCCACTTTTGGGTATTTATCTGAAAAAATGAAAATACTATCTTGAAGAGATGTATGCATCCCCCATGTTCATTACAGCGTTATTCACACAATAGTCACGGTATGGAAACACCTCAGTGTCTGATGAATGGATAAAGATGTGAGATGCGTGCGCGCGCACACACACATACATATACAATGGATTTTATTCAACAAAAAGAAAGAAGGAAACCTTGCCATTGCAACAACACATGTCGGCTCTGAGGGCATTATTCTAAGTGACTTAAGTTAAAGACAGATACTGTATGGTATCACATGTGTATGTCATCTAAAAAAAAATAATAGTGTCAAACTCATAGAGACTGAGAGTAGAAAAGGGTCGCCAGGGGCTGGGGTGGACAAAATAGGTAGACGGTAAAAAGGCATAAACTTTCAGCTCGAAGATAAATAGGGTCTGAAGACATAATGTACAGCACGGTGACTATAGTTGATAACAGTGTATCATGTAATGGAGATTTATTTAAGGAACAGAACTTCAAGTTTCTCGCACACACAAAAAGACCAGATCAATCTGTGAGGTGATGGACGTGTTATTAACTAGATGGGAGGAATCCTTTCACAATGTATAGGTATTATCAGTTCACCATGATGTATGCTTTAAACACCACTATTTATATGTCAGTTACACCTCATTATGTCTGGGAGAAAAAGATCACTTAAGCTACAAGCATTCAGTATATTTCCACTACTTTGTAATTTGCTACAGACGATGATATTTTGTGGATTAAAACAAACAAGTGATGATATTTTGTGGATTAAAACAAACAAGCAAACAACCATATTAGTACACCAGCCATAGCAGTTAGCTTTATTTAAAAGGTTCTGAAATAGTCCTGGGGTGTGTGGCTCTGTGGGTTGAGTGCAGGCCTGCAAACTGAAAGGTTGCCTGTTCAATTCCCAGTCAGGACACATGCCTGGGTTGCAGGTTTGGTCTCCAGTAGGGGGCCTGTGAGAGGCAACTGATTGAAGTATCTTTTGCAGATTGATGTTTCTCTCCCTTTCTTTCCCCCTCCCTTCCTGTCTTTCTAAAGATAAGTAAATAAAATCTTTAAAATTTATTTTAAAAAAGGTTCTGAAATACTGTAGAGTGATTCTTCTTTGACATAATTGATATCAGGCTGTCAGAAAAATGGGATCAAACCAGCGCTAATTACGGGGCATTACTTTGTTAAGTGAGCATTCAAAAGCTTCAGGTCTACATATTAATTCAGGTCCCATCAGGAAACAGGTGGTACATAGATATTGGGAACTCAGGCAAGGGTGTAGGGGAACCACACAGACAGTGTAATGCTCTGGAGCTTGTGGCAGCCAAGCTCCTTCCACTCAGGACCTGAGGGGTGAGGGAGGGGCACTTATAGGGAGACAGAGAGCTCTGTGTAGTGGCCACCTGATGGGACTGGTGACCTGAGAGAACCCTGCGGGGTCCCATAGGAGAGCTGAAGGAGGGAGTTGTTCTCCCAACTTCAGCTCTCCTATGGGTGCCCTCCTGTGAGAACCTCTCCACTGGCCAAACCCAGGCATGAGCCAGAGGGCAGGGGCGCCTGTTGTTAAATGGTCAGCCACCTGGAGCAAAGAACAGGGTGGAAAGTAAAGCAGCAAGTGGAATCTGATCTTAGGGGACACCTAAGACACTCTTTATGAGTTGCAGCTCTGATGCTTGCTCCCCCTGCCCCATTAATACCTCCAGGCACACTGTGTCCTCTATTCTGTGATCACTTCTGATGCGGGCAGGGGAGCAATTCGTGAACTGAAATTTGAGGGCATTTCTAATCATTTCAGTGGTGTTTGATTCTGCAGTAGGTGCCATTGGGTACACAAGGAAAGATTTTGATAGCTCTGCATCCCTCAGCTCTCATTTCTGATAAAAAATTCAAAGCACCTATGTTACTGATGGTAGAATTAAACATTTTATTATTTAGAAAAAGTCTTATAATTGGACACAGAAGGAAAAATACAGTGAAGCAGAAATTAAAGCCTCGGTGAACAATATTCAGTGTTGGTTATTCTGGTTAAAAACAAACAAAGCAAGCTTTGAATGTTAGCCTCTTTGATCCCAATGGTTTTAGTTTTCCACCGCTGGACATATTAAAACTTTGAAGACACAGAAGTACTATTCAGTAAACTGCTTCTTTCAGCAACTTCTGGGATGTCCTGGCACACGGGAGGCCTTGGGTTTCCTTTTAGGCAGGAGCAGTTAACTCTGAAGTAGTCACTCTGTGCAAAGTCAGGAGCTTTGTATTTCATACCAAAGGACAGAGAAGAAATTTTTTAAATAATTTGATCTTTTAAAAATATTTGACTTTGCATTTGATTCAGATTCTGAGAATCAAAGGTTCTAATAACAAAATGGCCCAATTGGCCAACAAGTCTATAGAAGGAGAACTATGCACACGCCAGCTTTAGGTGTTACTGTGTAGAGGGTGGTTCTTGTAAGAGGAACTCAAGCTATGTGGATGGTAAGACTCATTTTGCTCTCCCCCTTTTCTGGAATCTGGATGAAAACCAGGACCTGTGGCACCTTCCCCAAATGTTTTTAGGGCCCAATTGGAGGCCCCGTTGAGGACTCAGGGGGGAAACAAAACTTTATTTTCCAGTTATGGTTATCAGCCATGTTGTAAAACAGAAACATAATTTATTTTGCTTTAAGATGAAGGAAGAAAAGCCATCTTGAACTTCCCATTAGCTTTCAGGAACCAGAACAGGGTATGTTTCTGTTTCACGACTTTTGCCCATGGGTAAGCTTTGCATCACAGGATCATTCATGTGGTCGTGGGCCATTGGGTCTGGGGAGCACCCCCTGTGGGAGGCGTTGTGTTAACACGCAGGGGCTGTAAGCACAAGCGAGGCCATACCCTAGTCCTGCGTTAGTTCATGTAATTCTGCTCAGGAGGTTGGATGCACGAACAGATAAATGACCTGCAGAGAGAGAACACCTCCAGAGAGGAGGGCAGTACTGTGGAAAATTACAAGGGGAGAGAGAGCCTGTGTTGCTGGCTGGAGAGGGCAGAAACACAGCTGGCCCTGAGCCATGCCTGGAGGGATCCTGAGTGGGGCCAAGTCAGCAGAGGTGGACTCCAATGAGTTCTGACCTCAATGATAAGCCTCGATTTTCCTTATCTATAAAATGGTGATATCTTTACCACCTTTATCACAGTACTTTTATGACAAAATGCTGTTGTTTATTATTGTGGCTAATGTTATCAACTGGTGTCTGTTAAATATTTACTTATTTGTCATACTCTGTGTCTTTCAGGGCTCATCTGTAGTTTTCTAAGAGTTTGATCTAAAATAGAGTTGCTGTTACTCATGGCAACTATGAAGCTAGCTCCACTTAGGGAGGTTTTTGTATGTGGGAGTCTACCAGATCTCACTCATGCAGGGGAGAGCCGTCCCTGGCCAGGGGATCTGAGACTTCTCTTCTTTAAGGAAGAATAAGGCGTGGTAGGGTTGAGGGTGTTAATGTGTAGATGCCTGAAGTTCTGGGTTTGAGATGGCTGTACAACTTGAGAATTGGGAGTCTAATTTTTAAGAAAGAAATACGAACACTACTTTATTTTTTTTAGAAATTGAACTTCCTGGAGTCTTTCTGAGGCTTCCTTTAGGAACTTGAGTTCACTTAGAGAAGTGGAAGATGTGGTAAATTCCTTCCTGGGAACATTGATTAAGTGGTAGTGAATTATGCTGGAGAAGCTGGGCCCTGAAACATGTTAGTGTTATAGGTGGGGAGAGTTTATACACGTACGAGATTAGGTTTTAAAAACACATGCCGTACATTCAGGTGGAGATCCCGGTTTGAATTCAGTCCCCAAATAGGCCCCATCTGCGCATCTCAGCATCATACCCTTTGCTAAAGGTGACTGGACCACTCCACTCTTTGCTGGAATTGCTGTCGGAGGTGCCATATGAGCCAATCAGGAAAACTAACCTCATGGTCACATTCTTTTTTTCTTTTTTAAAAGACTAGTTTTAGATTTGCAGAAAAATTGAGACAGTGGTTCAGAGTTGTCACACACCCTGTCATCTTGATTCTCCTATTTTAACATCTTACATTAATATGGTACATTTGCTACAATTAACGAACCAATATTGATGCAGTATTATTCACTAAAGTCCACAGTTCAAATTTTTTCATTTTTATTTTTATCTGGGTCAAAAACTTCCCTTTTCCACTCACCATGTTATTCCATCCCATTGAGCTGTTGTTTCCTGACAATAGTGGCTTTTCAACAAGTACGGGTTGAGGGAATCAATGGATAAGGGGCTCTGCCTGCCTCAAGGTCTTATATGTACTAGGGAAGGATCAGGCCCTGGAGAGAATGTCATGCACCTTAGTGCTTAAGAGTTTGGGAGCAGATGGAGCTCCGTTTGAATGAAGCCAGGAACTGCCATTTGCCTACCTTGTGGCTTAGGTAAGTTACCCAGTCTTTCAAAGCCTGTTTTCTCATCTGTGAAAAGTGGGTGATAACAGTTCCCACCTGAGTGGGGAGGAATAACATGAGTAAGTGAAAGAACACACGCGAGAGTATGTGTACCAGGGCCGTGCGTGTGGGAAGCTCTCAGTAAGTGTCAGCTTCCGTTTTCTCTGTGCAGGATGGAATGCGATCAGTGTGCGGAGAGGCTGCAGGTGTTGTGGGGAGTTGCAAAACGGAGGGGTGTAAGTCGGGGGATTAGGAAAGTTATCCTAGAAAGGGTAGCATTTGAAATGGACCTAAAAGAATAATTGGTCAACTCTCACCAAAGTGACTTTGACCAGAGAGAGAAAATACCAGGTTGAGAGAATATAATACACAAAGGTTCAGAGGTGGGAAGGTATGACACAGTGTCTCTGGAGGAAAGAAAATCATCAGCTACAGATGGATGTAGTCTAATGTGGCAAAACAGTAGGACAAGGTAGATAAAACTGTAAGGTCATACATGTTTTCTTATTGGTACAAATTTAAACTTTTAATTCTAAAAGTTTTCAAATGTAGGAAAAAGTAGAAAGAATAGAACAATGAACACCCATGGACTCCCCATCTACTTTTAACAATTATTAACATTCTTTTCCGTTCATTTCATCTGTATAAATGTATATGTATTATGTTTTGCTGAAACAAATTATGGATATCATTACAATTTACCCCTGAAATTTTGTCTCCAGGACAAAATTTTTTAGCATTTGTCTCCAAGAAATGAGGAAGCTGCTTTACGTAAAACACAGTACTGTTATGACACCTAACAAGGTTAGCAGTGGCCCCCAAATATCATTTAATAACAGTCCGCAGTCAAAATCCCCAAATTTTCCCCCAATTCTTTAGCTTTAAAAAATGAAAAAAATCAGAATCCAAGCAAAAGACCCTGTATTACTTTTTTTTTTTATTGTCATGCCTCTTAAATCTCTTTAAATTTAACATTCCAACGAAGACAGTCAGACATTTAAGCTTTGCAGTACTGAGAAGATTGTGGTGCTTTCCCGCTCTCTTGTGCTGTCTGTCATCAATGTTCTTCAAAATAAAAGCAACACTTCCGGCCAAGATGGATGCATAGATAGATACACTTTGCCTCCTCACACAACCAAAAGAAGAAGAACAACAAATTTAAAAACAAAAAACCTTCAGAACTGCTAGAAATCAAACTGTATGGAAGTCCAACAACCAAGGAATTAAGGAAGAAACATTCATCCAGACAGGCAGGAGGGGCAGAGATGGGCAGCTGTGATGTAGAGGACACATGGCAAGGTGGCAGCTGGAGGACCTAGTGGTCCTACATTTGTGTGGGGATAAACCAGAAGAACAACTGGGGAGTGCGACAGACCAAGCAACCCAGGGTTCCAGTGCAGGGAAATAAAGCCTCAAAACCTCTGGCTGTAAAAATCTGTGGGGGTTGTGGTGGTGGGAGAAACTCCCAGCCTTGCAGGAGAGTTCATTGGAGAGACCCACAGGGTCCTAAAACATACACAAATCCACCCACCCAGGAATCAGCACCAGAAGGGCCCAATTTGCTTGTAGGTAGTGGGGGAAGTGATTAAAAGCCACAAGAGCCCAGCAAGTGGTATTGTTCCCTCTCAGACCCCTCCCCACATACAGTGCCACAACACAGTAAACTGTGTTCCCCTGCCCTGGCAAGTACCTAAGGCTCTGCCCCTTAAAACATGACAGGTGTGCCCAGACAAAGAAATATGTCCCAAATGAAGAACAGATCAAAACTCCAAAAAAGGTCTAAGTGTTGAAGAGATAGCCAAACTATCAGATGCAGAGTTCAAAACACTGGTAATCAGGATGCACACAGAAATGATTGAGCATGGTCACAAAATACAGGAAAGAGTGAAGGTGATGAAAAGTGAAATAAAGGAAAATGTACAGGGAACCAACAATGATGGGGAAGAAACTGGGGCTCAAATCAACAGCTTGGATCAGAAGGAAGAAATAAACATTCAACCAGAACAGAATGAAGAAAGAAGAATTCAAAAAAGTGAAGACAGGCTTAGGAGCCTCCAGGACCACTTTAAATGTTCCAACATCTGAATCATAGGGGTGCCAGAAGGAGAAGAGGAAGAGCAAGAAATTGAAAACTTATTTGAAAAAATAATGAGGGAGCATTTCCCCAATCTGGCAAAAGAAATAGATTCCCAAGAAGTACAGCAAGCTCAGAGAGCCCCAAAGAGTTGGACCCAAGGAAGCACACACCAAGGCACATCATAATTACATTAGCTAAGATGAAAGATAAGGAGAGAATCTTAAAAGCAGCAAGAGAAAAGGAGACAGTCACCTACAAAGGAGTTCCCATAAGACTACCATCTGAATTCTCAAAAGAAATCTTGCAGGCAAGAAGGGACTGGAAAGAAGTATTCTAAGTCATGAAAGGCAAGATCCTACATCCAAGATTGCTCTATCCAGCAAAGCTTTCATTTAGAATGGGAGGGCAGATAAAGTGCTTCCCAGATGAGGTCAAGTTAAAGGAGTTCATCATCACCAAGCCCTTATTACTATATGAAATATTAAAGGGACTTATTTAAGAAAAAGAAGGTGATCAAAGAACTTCAAACAGTAAAATGACAGCAAACTCACAACTATCAACAACTGAACCTAAAAACAAAACAGAAACAAAAACGAACTAAGCCAACAATAGAACAGGAACAGAATCATAGAAATGGAGATAACATGGAGGGTTATCAGTGGGATGGGGGGAGGGGAAAAATGGGGAAAAAGTTATGGAATAAGAAGCATAAATGGTAGATACAAAATAGACAGGGGGAGGTTAAGAATAGTATAGAAAATGTAGAAGCCAAAGAACTTACATGTACAACCCATGACATGAACTAAGAGCAGGGAATGATGGTGGGTGGGAGGGTACAGGGTGGAAAGAAATAAACGGGAGAAAAAAGTGCATAACTGTAATAGCATAATCAGTAACATATACTTAAAAAAATAAAAGCAGTACTGAATTTCAATAAAATACATGTAAGGAAGTCCAGGTAGATTCAGATTTCCCCCAGTGAAATGATGACTGGGATGCTGGTTTCGAAATCTCAAGCGATTGCACTTGACTAACTCAGCATATGCTTACTTGTCTGGAGTAGTCTGGCACTAGACTCACTGAAGTCAACAGAGATACGATGACTCATTGTTTCCAGTGAGCCGAATGCCCAGTGTGTCTAAATTTCAAACATATGAAACCCCTCCTGAATACTACTGTGTAGACACACAGAAATGATTTTCAGTTCCACTATATATATATGTGTGTCTTCCAGACAGTAAGTTCTAATCCTTGTGGGTAATTTCCCAGTGAGTTTCACAATATTTCTTTTAAGGCCAAAAATCAGTTGGGACTGTGGGTGGCATTGTCCTATGAACACCTGCAGCCTGTGATGGGAAACTCTTATCTGGAAGTTGGAAGAGAGTTGATTTGGAAAGCAGAGGATGCAGAGCCTGGTTAGTTCCACTCTGACCAGAACAGCCTGGTTATGCCAGGGGGCAGTTAGGCCCCTTCTTTGTTTTGGGCCTTCCCAGAGTCACGAGAGGAATGGCTGGGCAAGTGTCGGAAATGATGCAGGTATTGGAGTGGGTGTGAAATGCCCACCTGCCAGTCCTGCGACTTCTACAGCTTACGGTACAACCCTGGCATCTTTTGGAACTCCCCTGAGGAAGAGTCCGGTATTTGGGGAATATTGTCTTGCATGTGTGCACCCTAAATTGCCTTTTCCTCATGATTTCTCCTTGTTATGCTTTGGAATTGGGGCCCTTCTGAGGATTGCTTTCCACCTCACTTGCAGGTGCACAGTGAGTGCTGCTTTCATTGATTCCATCCGGCCTTGTCATGGGACCCAGCCCATGCCGCGTCTGCTGGGAGGACGCACATTCACCTCCCATTCACCTTTCAGGAGGTTCTGTTGACCCACTTGGAAAAGATTCAGTGTAGTGCCTGCTCATTTTGTTCTTCTGTCCTTAATTTGTTTGCCTTTTATTGTATTCCAGCTGAATGGATTTGTTCTCTTTCTTTTAAGGGAAAGGAACCTGAGAGAAACAATGCTTGCAGTAGTGACTGCTTGTTAAGTGTAATTGCTGTTTTATGTTAATCTGCGTGTTAGAATGAGTACGTAGGGAATTGCTAAATTCACCAACCTGTTATCTCCCGAGTCCTTTTAAATATATTTGTTGCTTAAATAAAGATGTAGCCATGCACAGTGAAAATGTCCAAATGTACAGGTTTTTATGCATGTGTGTAATAAACATTTAAAATTTTTATTTCCATCAGCAAGAGTCATTATAGAGTACTTGAGAATTATAGAAAAGCAGAAAGCAGAAACCCAGAGATAGCCAGCATGAACACTCTGTGAATTTGTGTCTTGTCATTCTAGCCTACATGCTGTATCTTTTTAAATGGGCATAATTTCACCATAACTGAACATTTGATACTCAAAATGTCTAGAACATTTTGCTACTCAGACGTGGTCTGTAGATCACCTGCATTGGCATCCTTTGGAAGCTTGTTAGACATGTGAAATCTTGGTCTCCATCTCAGACATACTGAATCATAATTTGTACTGAATGATGTTCCGTGTGCATTGAAAGTCGGAAGCTCTGGAACACAGTATGTGTCCCGGGGCAGGGACCCAGGGCAGCATGTGAAGTGGATAAGACCCAAAGGGCCAAGACGTATACTCTCTATTCTTTTCCATTTCCCCCCTGCTACTCTAGGCTAAAACAATTTCCCTCTGTATATGGTAAAGATAAAAATGAGATCAAAAATTCCTTTAGCAAAGCAGAGCAACCCAGTTGAGAAACCCAACTCTCTCATGCATCAACATTTCATTCAGTGAACATTCATTAAGTGCCTACTATGTTCCAAGCTCATGTGTGGCTGTCATGTGCTCCACAGTTAAGGCTTACGTACACTGTGTAGAAGCATACAGAGGGCCAGGAGGGCGGCATGGTTTGTTTGTTAGGGTTGGGGGCTGGAGTTTGGAAGGACAAGTGGTCTCTGGGCCAAGTCCTGAGATATGAATCAGTGAACATGAGTTACAAGCATGCTGGGCTCTGGGAGGGCATGAAGTTGGTTAAACTGGATCCTTTCCTTCAAGGATGGTCTGCTGGATTTAAGGACAAGAGGCAGTGTTTAAAACTATACTAAGCACTTTGGTATTAGGGTAGAACCTGAAGATCAGGATCTGAATGTTAACTTCACAACTTGGGGATGTCACTTGGATAAGTTTATTTTGCGTGAGTAGCCATTTCTTTGGTAAACTAGGGATAAAGTAAGATAAATTTACACTGATCAGAATTACACTGATTTAATATGAAGTTAGCATAGCAAAGCACTTGCTTACAGTGGGTTCAGAATCAATGCTGTGTGGCAAAGATATGTTTAAAAAGTGCCATGTGAGTGTCATAGACAAAATATTGAGGAAGAACGAGGGAAAAGACATCATTTCTGCCCAGAATGTGAGAGGTCTTTTGGCCAGCACAGCCTTGAGGACGTGGATGGGGAAGAGAGGGTGTGAAGAATGGGCCACTGGGAACTGAAGTAAAAGGTAAAGCTGCAGTTTTGAGACTGGATAGACGAAGAAAAGAGGTAACAGAAGTAAGAGATTGGGCTTCGTGGGGGGCATTCGGTGTCCCACACGCTGAGCTGGGGGCAGCTGCTGAAGGCTGTTGGTCTGGGGTGCCTGCTTGCTTCCATGGGTTGTCATTCAGACATGCCCTGTTCTGGGCTTGCCCGCGGGGATGGGCACGGGATGAAGTGCCCAGCCTTCCCTGGTCAGGGTGTTTGGTCAGCACAGATCTTGCAAACAGCCTCCTTCTGCATTGTTGGAAATGTCCACACCTGCACAGGGTTTCTCATCAGGACGGGAAACAGGCAGATTTTTTAAAACCTTGAGACCTAACTCTTCTTCCAAATGGTTGGAGGAGAACCTAACTTTTCTGTTGCTAATTTTCACCCACTGTCATCCTCACCCTTGGGTTTCTTTTTCTTTTTCCATCTTCCTTCCCCCAGCTAACAACCATTAATTGCTATAGAACAGAAATGAATTGTAAAAAGTTTTTTGAAAACTGGACTAAATGCTTGAATACCAGTGGACTGCATTCCTATTTGTGTCAGTTTCCTTTCAACTGTAGCTGCTTTATGATCTCTCTTTATAGGGAGGAGATACAGTCTACAAGTAACCATGGTTACTAGTTTTTGTATGTCATGGGTAGCCTGCCATAGAAGATGCTAACATTTTGTCAGATTTGCTTTGTCTCTGCATCTGTTTTCCTCTCTCTCCCTCTCTCCTGCTCTCTTTCTCTTTGTCCCCCTCCTTGCCTCTCCCCCTCCCTCTTTGTCCTCTACACACAAATGCATACACACTTAAAATTTTTCTTGCTAAACCATTGGAGTTAGTGTAGAGATATGACCTTTAGCACAATATTCTCCCATATAACCCATAATACCATTATCACCAAGAAGTATTATCTCAATACAGATAATATTCGAACACCTATTCAAACTTCCCCAGTTATTCCAATAATGTCTTTATAACCCCTCTCTTCATCTAAGATTCATCAACAGCCATTTGCTGCATTGAACAATCACCCTGTTTTTGTCATTCATGGCACTGATACCTTGGAAGATTCCAGGACAGTTGTCTTGTAGACAGTCTGGATTTGTTTGTTACTTTATGATTGGCATTTTGATACAGATTAAGCATTTTGACAAATATGCCACATAGTTGTTGTGGAGACACATGGCGTTCAATTGTCCTGTAACTGACTACGTCAGCCATCACTTGGGTTAGGTGCTCTGCCGGAGCTCAAGGTGCAATACCTTCTCCCTTAGGGACGATAAGTAATCTGAGGGGTGACGCTCTGAGACTATGTGAGTATCCTGTCCCACAGCACCCTTTTCCCTAGTGGTTTTAGCTTCTATTAATGATGCTTTTATTGCATTGGTGGTTCCAAAGTAGGATTTTCTATTTCTGCTATTCCTTTGGTGTTTATTATCTCCCATTCTGTGTAAAGATGAGCTTCCCACTATCCTCTTTCATGAACATTTATGGGTTTATGGTTCTTTTTTATTCATTGTGTTATAATTCATCCATATCATTTTTGTTGTTGTTCAAACTGATGAACAGTAGAGGCCTTTCAAGGCAACTCCTATGTCCTTCTGTCGCCTTTTGTCATGTATGCATTAATATTTGAGCACTTCCTGCTTTCTGGCCTAGTAAGATGCTCTAGGCTTATCTTGTACTTTCCTTGGCTAGTGCCAACTATTTCTCCAAAGAGCTAAAGTGTTTAGAAACCAAGATCTGGGTAATTTTCCTTAAACTGCATATAATCCAGAGAAAGTTAAGAGCCATTAATCATTTGTTTAAGACCACCTACCCCTGAACTTCTGATAAAATATTCCCGTAAAGGCATTGGGAGTTCAGAAGTGGGAAGGAAAGGACCAGCGAGAGGAAGAGGTCGTCGGAAGTCACGGTGATGTAAAAGATGACGTGCCAAAGACAAGTTTAGATTATGTTGGAAGCCTGCTTGGGGGAGATTGAGAGAGCCTGAGACAATGGTGTCTGCATTTTTTCCAGGTAGACTCTGAAAACGTTGGTTGCCCTTTTTTAGTATCCAGTAGTGCTCCAAGACTGTTCCCCTGAGCTATACATATGCTAATTCTTAGAGCAATTTAAGAAATACAGGTTTCATCCTGAGAGTTCTTAAGTGCTCTGCATTTTCAGTCAGTGTGAGCTATGTAGATTGATGTATATTTTACCATGTCTTCTTTTAAAAATTAAAATTCATAATTTTTTTGAGTATGCAGTTGAATGTAGTATCTGAGTTTACTTGCTGATCATAATATTTGGTTGCAAATTATTAAAAGTAAAAATGTTCAGCATTTTAGGCAGCAACTTGTGAGATACAGAAACCAAGAATTTCAAAGTCATTTTCCAAAGTAATCAGCATGCATCTGATAAAATGACAGCATCCTGATAGCGTCTCTGAAGGGGATCTTGAACTTAGTATCTCCTCTGTACTCTATTCTTCTCAGTACTCTCCTCTTCTCAGTATCTCCTCTGTGCTCTATTTTTATATATAATAGCATAATTAAAATGTTCATTTGCCTATTCTCTTCTTTCAAACAGAGCAAAACATGATGCCAGTAGCTTTTGTTTCCATTTTATAGGGAACCTATGAAAATGCTTAAAAATACACAAGCAGATTTGAAACAGAAGGGTTTTGTTTTTGTTTGTTTTTTATGGAAGTCAGTATTTTTGGAAGTAAAAAGAACAAAACAAAAAAGCAAAGACTACTACATTGATGCTTTGTGCAGCAGGAATATGGTTATTATTCAGATGTATACACTGAATGTTTCAGATGCTTTGTAATATTATGAAACAAAACCACAGATACGCAGACTTTTAATCCGCAGTACATTTTTGAGAATGGAGAGCCGTAGGAAAGCATCTTCTCTGTATGAAATAGGTACTGGCTGTATGGTGCCTGAGGAAGGTTAAAATGAACATGGAAAGGCACATGTGATCTAAATGTGCTGCTTAGCAAGCATAGGTGAGTGAACTCTGGTGCAGGGGGGCCAGATTGTCCCAAATTGTCCCTTGACTCCTGAGGACCCTCAACATTCAGTTCTTACGTAATGTCAGCACAGCGTATGGGGTTAAACCAAGTATACTCATGACTAAGTAGTCACCATTTTTGGCAAATGGATTATTTGCAAAGTCAAATTTTGTCATTATCAGGAACATTTTAATATAACTGAGGTCTGTTGGAAATCATACAAATCAGTTTCTCTTTTCTTCCTTTCCATTTAAAACCGCCCAAGTGAGCATTTATCCTGATGCTCAAATCCGCCCCTCTGTATTCTGTGTCCTTAGTCTTGGTCTTGTTTGAAAGGAGCTGTAGCCAGAGCACAATTTCTTCATTCAGAACAAAATTTCTTTCAGACATTAAGACAGCTTGTACAGAATTATATAATTTAAAAAAAATCTTTCATCTGTATTTCGTTAAGTCCAAGGCTATTTTATTTTATTTTTTTATTTTTAGATTTTTTTTATGTATTTATTTTTAGACAGTGGGGAATGATGGGAGAAAGAGGGGGAGAAACATCAATGTGTGGTTGACTCTTGTACGACCCCCTATGGGGGACGTGGCCCTCAACTCAGGCATGTGCCCTGACTGGGAATTGAACCAGTGACCCTTTGGTTTGCAGGCCGCCAGTTAATCCACTGAGCCACACCTGCCAAGGCAAGTCCATGACTATTTTAGCCAGTAAAAGCAGATTATATATGATACTCTAATGGATTTATATATTTTTCTGGGTTGCTCTTTAACTGTAACATAAACTGTATACTTTTTTAAAAAAGATTTTATTTATATATTTTTTTAGAGAGAGGGGAACAGAGGGAGAGAAACATCGACGTGTGAGAGAAACACCTACTGGCTGCCCCTCACATGCCCCCAATGGGGACCTGGCCTCCATCCCAGGCATGTGCCCCTGACCAGGAATCAAACCAGTGACCTTCCTGTTTGCAGGCCAGTGCTCAATCCACTGAGTCATACCAGCCAGGGCAGAAACTATATACTTTTAAGGGTTCAGTCATAAGACTGGATCTGTTTATATTCATGGAGAAAGTTTCTCGTATCCTTGTTTCCGGGCTGATCTTCATTCTGTTGTCTAGATTCTTATGTGAAATTAAAGTGGGGATAAAAAGAGGTTTTTCCACCAAATGCTTTAGTCTTTTATGTAGCATATTTTAATTTTTAATTGTAAAAGTGGATGTGATTACTGTGAAAAATTTTGGTGCCACAGGGAGATGCAAAGAAAGTAAAAACTGTTCTACGCTACTTCTTTTACCTCAAATTAGCAGCTATTCAAATGTTGACTTTTTTTTTACTTCTGATCTTTTTTTTTTAAAGATACAGATACTTTTAAACAAAATTGGTACCATATTGAACACAGTGCATTAGAGTCTGCATTTCCAGTGAACACTGCTTAAACACATTTTCCCATTTAATATCTTACAGATTTTAAAAATCTGTTTTTTTATTGTTGAGTACTTCAATTTTTCAAGTTGCTTGAAACGACATTACTTATAACGGAAAACTTTAGTACATATCTTTATGTGTATGTATATCTTACATTTTTAAAGGGTAAATTCAGAGTCTTTTTAAACATTTATTAGTTTAAAGGAATTAAAAGTAATTTAATTCAGCTTGTCCTTTCCAGCAGTTGTGGTTAAGCTTTCTTATGTGCAAGAATCTAACTTTCTAACACCAGCATCTCGGTCTTTACAGATTGGTGCAGTAATAACACCTTAGCTGTCTAACATCAGTAGGGGACTTCAGTGAATAAACATTTCACGTAACTGAAACTGATACTTAAGGGTCCGTACTTGGTAATTGTGAATATTGTGAATGAGAATCTTTCTAAAATTGTATTTCATATGCTGCTCTTCCCTTTAACATCATGAAAAGATTTGAAGAATCAGAATTTAACCACTTCTGGTTTAAATCACAAGCATCCTTACAAACACTATTGTGCAGTCAGTTCCGCTAAAATATGATATACGCGTTTCTAAAAACCACCAGGCTGTGCAAAATCATGCGGTAAAACCCACAACACTTACAGGGACACAGCACTTGAAAACCTTTATCAGCGTTCACTACTGATAACGTTAAAAATTAGGTAAGAACTGAATAAAAATTGTAGCATAATTTTACACGTATTAGGTGGTTAAGGAATAAATAACTGTGGCACTTTACCTTGAAAAAGCCTGACCTTTTCTTGGGGACTAAGGGCTTGGAAGGCTTGCAGCTCTTGAGTTATTCTCAAGTGGCGGAAGGAGGCAGGGAAGTTGGGGCTCCCGACGAGGATGGTGTGGCTCACAGCACACTGTTGGAAACAGTTGGCTGGTGCATGTTTGCGGCATGGGCGTTTGCATTGCCTGTGTCCTTGTGCAGCTGCATCCTGCCTGGGTACAGCCTTCTGCTGTTACCTAGTGTTGCTTGCAGTGACATCGTGCATAAATGTGTGAAATTCAAGTCATGCCCAAATTGTTTCCTACCATATGAATCTTGGAACAAGCACAAGGTTCACAGCAGGATTGAGTACACTGTGGTAAAGTGGTGATGTGTGGGCGACATTCTGTTCGTCTCTGTGCTACAGAGTTAGTGCATGTAACACAGGAGAACCTGGCCTGGGAGTCAACACGTATGCGTGTTGGCAGCCACACCGGCATAATAATACAAAATGCCTATTGATGTTTCTGGGATTCTGTCTGCTTTCCAGTTATGACCGCCTACCATAGCAGTTCTTTCTGTCCTTGTCCCATTAACCTATTTTCAACCTCTTGTGGTTCACAGATGAATTTATTATGCTTCTTAGAATTCCACGTAACATAAGGCCCAGAATGGGAGAGCACAGACTTGAGGTTATGGTTCACCCGTGACATCTGTTTTACTTACTCTACTCAATTTTTGTAATCTGTGAATGAGTTATTACCTACTCATTCACAGGGTTGTTGGGGAAATAAACTTTTGTTTTAAGTGAGGTTACTGTCATGCAGAATTTTTGGATTTTCTGTTTTATTAGAAAAGAAGTGAATAGGACTCTTCTTATTCCCACCTGCTGCAGTGAAGGGTGCTTAAGTGAAAACATCTGAAGGGCATTTAGGAGTTGTTGATTTTCTTGAGGTTATTGTTCACTTCTATCACAACTGCCTCTGTGTTTGTGAGATGAGCTTGTGTGTGGAGGGCGGGGTCGGCAAGCGTGATTTCCGAAGACCTTCCCTCCCAAGTCAGTGTAATTAGAAGTCCAGATCCTCCCTCGGTTGCTGTTTATGAGTCCCTGAGAAGGACATTTTTACCGTGAACGGTTGCCAAGAAGTCTTGCTGATTCTTGCTTTAGTAACTTTAATAAGACAACAGATCAAAATACCGTCTAGATTTAGCAAGCCTTGTTAGTGTTTTCTGAAAGAAAGGTAGCTAACAAAGCTCATCATTTAGATATTCCAGTGAAATCTGTATTTTAATTATGTAGTGAGAATCTCAATGGCTATGGGGTGTTTTGATTTTTAATTTCTCATCTGACTTTGAGTTTTGACTTTTTTGTCTCTATTCCATTTTCAGATGTATTTGGGCTGCCTGACCTCATTGAGTGATTACTATTAACAAGACTTTGTGGGAAAAGGGATCTTGCCTTCTGAGCTTTGTACCAAAGACCTGGGAAAAGTAAGTAATCTTCTAACTTGCTTTAAAAAAAATTCTGTATACTTTTCTCAGGAAATTAACAGTGGTTCTGTGGCCTTTCTACTTCCTTTCTTTCCTGGCTTTGTAGTTTTATGTATTCTTGTGGATTTGAAACATGGAAAAGGACTCAGGAGACCTTTTCAAAAACCTTCTAAAGAGACTTGGATGACTCTCTGCATTCTGTCATTTCTTTTGGGCTTCAAAAAGTGAGTCCTCAAGGTTGTGATAAAACCTTTTATTAGATGTGCAGTAGGTGGATTAAACTTTAAAGACAAGGGAATATAATGTGGTGTGACAGAAAAGTGGGTCCAGTTTTTTGACCGTTAGGTATTTAGACCTCATATAGGCTCTTTGGTTCTGAATTTTTAGAATAATAGCGAAATCCATCAGATTTTTTTCTTTCCTGGAAAGGAAAACAAAATGTAGAGTCACTTATTCAATAAGTTCCTCATGTAGCTTGGTCTTGGGAGATCTAGTGCGTCTGTCAGTTTTATTATTTTTTACCTTTTTGTGGTATTTTAAGATATGCAATTGAGACATGTATGAATGATTTTGCCATCTTTTAGAAAAAGTTGCTTGAGGCTGTAAAGTTCAATTTTATTCTCTGATCTTTTCGAAAGATAAAATGGACTGTAAAGATAACAAAGTCAGTCTACTTTGCTGTAGATACTAGACTATACTGCACACTCACCTCCTTTCTGGCATATTCCAGAAATGGTATCGTTGACAATGGGAACTGCTCACCCATTTAACTACTAGACAGTTTTCTAGACTCCTGAGGCTTGTGTCTTACAGTTCCTCCATGTTTCTTACAGTACAAATGAGCTAGTTGAAACATGGCTAAAATAAAAGCAAGGCAGAAAATAACTTTGCTCTAGAAGTTGTATAAAAGCATTAAATAATAAGATAGGATTTGATCAGGTTTTATTGTTATATTGTATTTACTATAAACATAATTAAATAATGTATTTTATAATAATTATGATAATAAGGTAAAGGTCTTTAATTATGAATCCTATTTGAAGTTTAAGATTTTGTTTATTTATTCTTTTAGACAGAGGGGAAGGGAAGGAGACAGAGGGAAACATCGTGTGAGCAAGAAACAGTTGCCTCTCACACGCCCCCAATCAGGGACCTGACCCTCAACCCAGGCATGTGCCCTGACCTTGGAATCGAATGACCTTTTGGTTTGCAGGCTGGCGCTCAATCCACTGAGCCACACCAGCCAAGGCTGAAGTTTAATAAGATATTTTACTGAAAAAATATTATACACACACACCACAAATATAATTTTGGAATGCTGTCAAGTCTCTGCTAATATAATTCTTTGAAAGAAAGGACTTTGAAACTTTTCTCCAAAAACAGTTAATTTGTTACGGTGAAATATTGCAGTAGTGAAATACTATTGGCAATGGAATTTTTTAAAAATAATACCAATTTTATTTAAATTGTGTAGTCTTGTATTCACATGTTAACCTTAAAATAAAGGAAATCTTGTGTGGTATGGTTGTTATTTTAAGTTGGAAGGATATTTGAAAGAGGATTGTGTTGGGAGTCACCATTCTGTTCACAGAATGGAATGAAAAGGACGAAAGATGAATTCTCTGGGCTTCAGGATCCAGGTACTTGCAGTGGTGTTTAGACTGGAAATACAACCTAGCCTCAGAAAGAAAGCTCCTTAAACTGCCTTTCAAATAATTTAGCATCTCCTGAAAATTTAATGGTCTCTGGTGAAATATTTTCCTTCCATTATACCAAAATATTCCCTTTATGACAGTGTTATAAAAGCCATTTTTCCGTTTTGTGGAGGCAAGGTATCCGTAGGCCTTTCGCTCACAGTAATGAGCACCAGACAGACACTGTGTCACCAGAGGGGCCATGGCAAACAGATCTCTGCTTATTAAATCTGCTGTCACAGATGAATATTTATATGCACCAGAGGATGTCCATTATTCACCTTTAAGTTAAAAAATAGAAGAAGGTTATAGGGTGTAAGCATGCTCCACATAAATCTAGCTCTGAAGAAATAGTTATGTGGAAGTAAACACCAAGGGGGGGCAGGGGAGGCCTTTCTGAAATGCCCAAGTCACCAGAGAATGTTCCTGACACACCTGGTACTTCAGTGTATTGGCGACTGATTTCTTTTTGAGGAGGCAGGAGTGCAGTTTTAGGGGAAATTCAGAACCACAACCTTCACACCTCTGTTTATCTCCTTTTGTCCTCCACTTTTATTTTTTTCTTAATTACAAATATGTTTTCAAAATCTTTCCTGTTTCAAGCATTTTGTTTAATTATTTGAGGTGGATTTCAGGAAACTTGAGTCTGTAATGTTGGCAAAATATAAGAGGCACTTTTGAAAATTGGCCATGGATTGTTAAGAGGTAGAATACAGCTTCTATGTTATTACCTTATTTAATACATGTATATATTTATGTTAATACTGAAAGAGTAGTATATGCTATAAATTGTTTGGTATCCCATTCCCCCCCCACTTATCAATACATGATGAACTCCTATGCTAACATTTATGTTCCATATCCATATCATCAAAACAAAACTACTGAATCTTAGCTTTTTGTTTAATTTGAGGATATCCTGGCTCTCAGTTGGAGAGGAGTAAAATATGTGAAGAATATGGTGTATGTTTTTCATCTGCCAACAGAGAATAATCTACGGTTCTCCTTCTGTAATCTCTACAGTGTTTACTGTGACCAGACATCTTCTGAATAGGAGGCTAAATATCTGTTCAAAATTGTAGGTGTCACCGTCTGACAAGCACTATGTATAAAGCACTGTCTTTTTTCGTCCTTTTGTTATATTACAAGCATGCCGGTGATATACTCCTCCCGCTTGGCTGTCTTCATCAATACTTCTGTGCTTAAGAAAGGATCCTACCCACATATTTCTTCCTCACAGGCAACTCTAAGAATATCAGATAAGGTGATGGGTGCAGAGGGACATTTTGTAGACTTTGGAATATAATGCATTGGAGTAAATTGCAATTCAAATTAATGGAAGATGCAAAATGTTTTATAGACCTTTGCACACTTTTTCAATTTTAAGTTAATTTATTAAGCCAACATTTGTTGAGCAACTGCTATGTGCCAGGTACTGGGTTAGGAACTCATCATTCAAAGATTAATGAGATATGCTCTTGTTTTCAAGAAACTTAAGTTTCAAATTCAGAGCTCAAACAATACCTATTCAGCATGTACCATGTGCAAGCAGTGGTCTGGATGTTCTTAGATGAGGTGGTTGGCCACAAAAATTTAGTAATGGTATTTATTAACTCATCGCCTCCAAAAGCAGTTACGAATAGAATTTTCTAATCTTTAAGTTTTTTTCTTCCATTAATTTTATTAAACATTTAGTACCTTCTACTACTTGTTAAATTAAATTAGCAAATGGAAAAAATTTAAACAAACAACAAGTATTTAATTGATAAATTTAGAATGATGATTTTAAAAACGTGTATTTGTGTGTATATATCATACATACATAAATAACATCCTTTATAGATAGAAACCTGTATACATATAACATAGTCATAATTTCTCCTACTAAAGTAGTTCTTAGCTCGCATGTACAATTAACTATATCAAGATTTATTTCATTTTGTTTTGTTTTTGTAATGTTTTGTTTTTCTTTTATTTTTTAAAATACATGAAGATCTAATGGCATTCTGCCCTTGGTTTGGCTGTACTGTCTGAACACTATGGAAGCCATGCATTAAAGCACTTGATTTTCACAGTAATTCTTGGTGTTAGGGATTATTGAAACTTGGGGGAGGGGAGGAAGTAAATTGCCCACGTTCACACAGCTAGAAAATGTTGGAGTTAGGATTCCAGTTTTTATCCATTCAACTTCCAAGCTCACACAGTGTCCTCCTAACCCCAGGGAGCTGGTGGGGAAGGTGGGCTCACAGAGGCTCTGGGCCTGCCCAGCTTGGGGCAGTCCTTTCAGCTGAGGAATCAGCTTGGAAGTGCGTTTGCTGCACTGAAGAGCTGGCAGTGATCAGACTTGAGGGCTGAGTTAGAAGACAGAAAAAAGAGGGGAATAGCTGGGGCAACAGGAAAAGCATGCACCCAGGTGTAGAGGAATGGAAGCTCCTGGCATGTTCAGAGAGAGGCTGGGGTGGGGCATGTTGGAGGGCACAGTGGAGTCAGGTTGCAAAGCCCCAGCTTTGAGGAAGGCCCCATGTGGGCCATGCCAGAGACTTGAGGTTCCTAAGCACGATATAGCTGGAAGAGTTTTATGGTAGATGCAGTTCCATAACCCGAGGGGAGTTTTACAGTGATCACTGGGGTGGAGGTCTGCAGTGAAAACTGGAGACACAGGGCCGCCGTGTGGGGCTGTGCAGGTTGTCCACTGCACAAGGGTCTGTGCAAACAGTGGATGGCGGGACTGGTAACTGTCCAGCTCATCATTCACCATGCTGTTTGCTCTTGGGATTGGGCCTGCCTAGGTAGGGCTGGCACCTTTAAAAATTTTCACAAGCAGCTTTACTTACCTTTCAATTGCTTATAAAATAATAGGGGTGATTAGATAAAGAAATAACCATGTACTCTGAGGCTTGAGTCTGGAGGTGGACGTGGTGGCCTGTTTCCTAACTATGTGATGTTCCTCATTCTCTCAAAGGCTATTACCTTGTCTTGAAGGGAGCATTGATAACAGGATCTAGCAGGGCCCTGGACAGAGCAGTTAAGGGTCCTTGGTAAGAAAAGGAGCTAGACAGGCAAGAAGGAGAAAGACTAGGGACTGGAAGCTGCTCCAAGCACTTAGCCCTGAGAGTGTCCTGAGAACTGTATAAAGAGTTTTATATGTTTTATCTTTTTAATTCTACATCGCTTCTGAGAAGTAGGTGTTATTGCCTCTTTTTAAAGATTTTGCCACTGTGGCTCAGGTAGGTTAAGTAACTTGTCTAATGTCACACAGGTAAGAAGTGGCATAGTCAAGACTTGAACCCAGGGCTGTGTGGCTCTCACGTATATGCTCTTAACCACTGTGCTAAAGTGCTGTTCTTAGAAGTGTATTCTTTATGTTGAGCTCCCTTAATACCCTACTTAAATCTCTCTAATGACATCTTCTGATTTTATCTTTTATTGTTTTTCACTTGAATTAGGTCATAGTTATTCATATAATGATGTATTTAATATACTAGACTGTGAGAGCTTGAGGACTGGGAAGCAGTCTCATTAAATTTGTTTGTCTTTCATAACTCGGTTCAATAAAATATCCATAGATATGGTGATTGAGCTCTAAAATTTTTCTGTGCCCTAAAATTCAGTAATTTTAAATTACACAAGTAAAGCTTTAGATGCAGTTATTAGTCACGTAGAACTGAAAAAGGAGCCACTGGATTTTAGTTTGATAACTAGGTTGATTGCTAAAGTCTTAGGAGATTCCTAATTGCCATTTTATCAGAAAGATAATTTGTGACTTGCTGTCAAAGACTGAAGCCAAGACCAAAATGTACTTTTTGCAAGCCCTTTTGGGAGGCTATAAAGCTGTCTGTGCTTGCTGCTGCATTGTTGTGCTAGGTATAAAACACAAATGTTTTCAATGATAATTTGGAGTCCACAGAAAATGTTACACTGTCATTTGTGCTGCAAAGGACCTCAGTTTGTAAACTCATGTGGAGCCCTTTGGCTGAAGGTCAGTCTTGTTTGGACCCAGCTGGACAGCAGATAGATGTGCTGTTCGAGGTCAGGGCAGGTTCTCAGAGGCCCTGGGGTCAGACTGCTTCACTTTGCATCCCAGCTCCTCTTAGCTTGTGAACTCGTGTCCCTTGGGAAGAAAGTGTCTGTAAAATGCAGATGGATAAGAAAACAGGTTGACATGATATGTTCATGTGCTGGTTGATTGGGAATTTAGGGGGCAAAATTTGCATCCTGTGGGAGCCACTTTTGCTCAAATATGCTTTAAAGGAGTCCAAAAGTGTGAGCTTTTAGGATGGAATTTGACGCTTCATTGTTATAGCCCGTGTTTATTTGAGGATGAGCCTTGGCTGATTTCTCAGTCTCTTCATGAACTCTTTGGAGGCAGGTCAGCCCGTGCTCCCTACTCTGTTTGCCTGAGGAGCATAGGAGGTGATGGCTTTTACGAAAATGGAAAATGCCACTCTGAGATGAACGTTGCCTCTGGGCTTTGAGAAACGCTGGGGTTTCTCTCATCTTCCAGAAGAGGAGCACCAGTGAGCTGTGAGAAAGAAAAGCAAACCCTGTGAAGTTTCGTAGCTTGTCTCTGCTGCTGTTCCCAGAAAAGGGGGAGGGAAGGGCCCGTAAACAGCTCCTGTAGCCCCAGGAGATGATGGTAAGTTCAGGTGCTCAGTGGAGTACAAGGGAGCTTCTGATTCCTGTTGGCCTTTGCTTGACCTGCCAGGAAGTGCAAGAGCAGCAGAATGGGTCTCAGAACATTGCGCTCCAGCAAAAACAAATGTATGCCTGTCTGTCACAGAGTTTATTTTCTTGCTTAAGTTTGAAGTTGCACTGACTCGTGATGTTATACCCTTTTGAGGTTTTATATCTTGGATTACTAGAAGAACAAGCAAGTCAGATAAAAATATTCGCCAGACCCAATCTTAACCTTGGAGTTTTGGGCTGCTTGGTTGTGCCCTTGAGAGTACGGGCAAACTTGGCCTGTGCCTTCTTCACAGGGAAAAACAGGAGGTATCAATAAAAGTGGAATTTCAAAACCATTTCCAGCATTACCTTCCCCCACTATGTGACCCCTGCAAAGAAGCTTCAGTCTACTGTACACTGGTAATCCCTTCGTATATTGATACTGCAGTGGAGAAAATAAAATTGGATTGTATACCTTTCCCTTTATTTTCCAGACTAATTGTTTTCCTGAATTTGAAAGCAGATGTTAAACTCTTCCTTTGATGTTCAGCAGCAGACAGACTCCAGTTGTGTGTCACAGCTCTTGGTGCATATCGTTTGAATAAAGATCAGCTTTGGCAAATTAGATTTTGATGGTTACATTTTGATCTGGAGCCACAGAACTGCATATCAATTTATTCCTTTATTCAATGCACATGTGATTCCTGCTTGGGCCCCCCCTTACAGAAATTGTTTTCATATCTCACAGGTACCACAAAAACCTTGCAAACTAGATAGTTCTCTCTCTATTTTATAGATAAGGAAAATAAGGCAAGGGAGTGATCAGAAAACTTGCTCAGGGTCACATGGCTATTAGGCGGCTGGGGATTTTGTGTGTGTGTGGGTTAGGTTTTTTGTTTGTTTTGTTTTGTATTTTTGGCTGACCCCAAAGGTGTCATTACAGTGGGGCTGCCTTTTAGGAGGGGATAATCGATGAAGCAAAGATTTTGAAGAGCTGGAATCAAGAAAAAGGAGGTTAACCATGAACCCTTCATTCATTCATTTACTCCACACATATTTATTGAGTGCTTATTTTGTGCTGGACACACCGCAAGGTCCTGCAGAGTCAGTGGGGGAAAGACATGAGCCATTCCCCACCAGCTTGAAGGAGGAAACAGGGGTGAAGGAAAGTGTTTGTTTCTCCCAAAAGCTTCAGTGTCTTGGTTGGGAGAGATTTTATAAAACTTTAAGATGTAGAAATTTTGACACCTTAACAAAAGTTTAGTTTATTATTTTTTTACACCGGTATATATACTAAATTCCCTGCAAAATAAGCAGAGGGTGACTTCATTAAAATAGTTTGCAGTTGTGCTCCTTGCTTGGGCTGCTGAGAACATGCAGAAATGGAGGTTTGAGTGAGACTATATTGAGTTTTAAATAAAATGTTGCAAACACAAATTTGAAAAATCACCTGGCAAGGACTGTATCTATTTCAGCTTTGGATCTCCCATTTTATATAACAGACAGCACCTGGTATGTAGCAAGTACCAGTACCTCTGGTTGTTTGGCGGAGTGATGGGAAATCAAATAGGGGGAAAGAAACTCATTCAGAGGTGGTAAGTTAGGTAATATCAAGTAGTTTGAGATTAGCAACTAAATTAACTGATAAATAAGCAGGGAGAGAACATGACATATTATGGACTTAATTCACACCTGCAAACCTTTTCAATAACCAGGGTGGGGAGGGGCTGTGTTTAGGGAGTCTGCACATGCCATTGAGTTTGGGTGCTGGAAGGGGACTACAGCCTTCTTTTGATCTTCTAATGTGACTCTTCTGACTTCCTGTTCACACCTGAGCCCTTTATGCCCTCTTTCCTACTAAGGTCTTTATTACCTTTTTTGAAACTTTAGGCTTTTAAGTATGGTATTTGTAGGGTGACCAGGCTTGTCAGTTTGCTGGGATGATCCTGCCTATGCCTGTATTCTGTTATTATTTTTCATGAGACTCCCTTTCAATACCATGTGTCCTGGTTTAGATGATAAATCACCACCCTAATAAGAAGGACATTTGGTGGCATTCTATGTCTTTTTGCTTTTTAAAAAGATTTTATTTATTTATTTTTAGAGGGGAAGGGAGGGAGAAAAACATCAGTGTTTTTCTGTGGTTGCCTCTTGTGCGCCTCCTACTGGAGACCTGGCCTGCAACCCAGGCATGGGCCCTGACTAGGAATTGAACTGACGACCCTTTGGTTTGCGGGCCAGTGCTCAATCCACTGAGCCATACTAGCCAGGGTGTGTTCTATATCTTTAAAGAAAACTTTTGTAGCATTTAGACTTCTTTGAAGAATTAATGTCATGTGGATATAGTACCAGTAAAATTACATATTATGCTAGTGTGTGAGTTCTCGTAATAAGTAAGAGAAAATGAGCAGTAGCTGAAAAGAGTCAGATGTTGGGAGAAACAGGTTGATTTCAACAAAAGGAACTTTAATTACAGCTAAGGGCTGGCGTAGCCATATGAGAAAGGGCATTTAAAGGTTATCGTGATGATGGGTAGTGTTAGGGAATCTAGCATGCTTCGAGAAAGTCTTGGCATCATTGCTAGTTTTGATTTAGAGTTTCAGTGTTACAACAATGGTAATTGAATTCAGATGTATTTTCATTTGTTCTTTAAGTAGAAGGTAAAAGAAATAAATTTTTAAACGCAGCTTTTGTCAGAGATTAAAAACAATGGCTGGATGGAAAATAGTTCAATTCATATTTCCCCCCCAGAATCTTCTGTTAAATCGTGTCTTTTTTAAAAATATTTTAATCAAATGAGACATTCACATAGGGACTTCAACGGGTGTCGGTAGAATGTATGCTGGGATTTTTTCTCTCAATAAATAGGGTTAGCTTGGTCTTTGTAGTTCATACACATGGACTGGAAGTAGCAGATTAGTATTTTGTCCCACAAATGGATGTAAAAGGTGAAGCTTGACAGTAATTGCAGTGTAAGGGTTGGGTGTAGGAGTAAAGTCATGCTATGACCTGTCTCTTCCATGTTAATATTTTATGAGCTAGTGATGCAAGTCCCATTGTTTCTTGTTCCCTGCAGTATTATCTTTCATAGGAGGGTAGATTTCTAGAGTAAAGGGATTATTTGTATACAATCCTGCATTTCTGTTTGTTTTGGAATTAAATTTGAACTTTGCCACTGGCTGTCTATGGGTGAGTTCCTTCTCTGAGCCTCAACTTTCTAGCCTATAAAATGGGAGTAATAATATATATTGCTTAGAGTTTATTAATATGATGTTTATTCATTCCTGAATCTGGGATAAACACTAAACATGTAACACAAAGTTTAGTGTTCTCCCAGTTTTAGGAATCATCAGCAGATGCTGAGGATAGAGAGGCATGTGGTATTATTGGAAGGGTGAGACTCAAAATATTAACACCCAGTCACTGGCCAATCAGAATGGCTGCTGACTGTAAACATTCTGGGTGGTCTGCATGATTCTCACTCACTTGAGTATCAGCCGGTTACTGTCAGTATCAACAGGTCTGTGTAACCTGTGATGATTTGCAAGGAAACTCATGTGCTTCCTAGTCATAAATTAAAGCCTTCTTCTCCAGGATGATCAGGAAAGGATGCCACCTGCATATGATGGGGTGAACCTGTCCTTCATGCCTGAATTCCTGTCTCAAAGCCTCTCCTTCCTCATGGGACCTGCTAATCATCGCTGTCAGCGCTGTGGTAGTGCTTTCCCATTTTCTGCTCCATCCCTAATCTGGAAACATGTCCTGAATTCCCTTTGGCAGATAAAAGTTGAGTTCATGACTTTCAACAAAACCGTGAGAGTCCTGTACACTTGGTTACTAGATATGGCAGGCCTAGACCCATTGTCACTGGGTCCTGGGCAAGGCTGCCTCTCTGGGCTAGAGCACCAACCCCCAACCCCAGAAGTGACTGGCAACACCTCTAGGTACAGAGCCCAGGCATCAAGGAGATTGAGGCCCTGGACGAAGGAAGATTTCCCTCCTCTGCCAAGTCTTTTCTTGCTAGTTCTCATTTCTTATCTCAGGCTTTGCCCCTTCCCAGAGTAACTGACATTCGAAACTCCACCTCTCACAGGGCAGACCCTGACCCACTTCCGCAGGGATGGGTTGGTACTTGCCACAGCTATGAAGAAGCTCAGCATCAGTACAACAGCTCCCGTATAATCCAGCAGGTTTCTTTCCTAGGGCAGGGGTGAGTTGGTGTAACCATACTGGGCATGGGCTGATGTAGCAAAGTCCTTGAGAAATTGCTTTGTGATCCCTTCACACCTGTTAGATTGCCTGTTATTAAAAAGGCAAGAGATAAAAGGTGTCAGTGAGGATGTGGAGAAAAGGGATTTTTGTGCACTGTTGGTGGGGATGTAAATTGGTACAGCCACTATGGAAAACAGTATGGAGGTTCCTCAAAAAATTAAAGATAGAACTACTGTATGATCCAGCAGTTCTACTGTGGGTATATGTCTCAAGGAAATGAAATATTATCTTGAAGAGATATCTGCATTCTTATGTTCATTAAAGCGTTACTTTTACAACTGCCAAGACATGGAAGCAACCAAAGTGTCCATCAACGGCTGAATGGATAAAGAAATTGTGATATATATACAAACACACATACAATGAAATATTACTCAGCATCATTTGTTGGTAGTCCTTATGATGTAAGAGGTGTGGACATATTTATTTCACGTAGAATCAAAAAAAAATAATAATGTATAGTATAGGCTTAATCATCTGATGGAAAATGGTTCTTCTTCCTAGACAACCTCTTTTTCTTCAAGTCTAAAAATCTGCTGCTTCTGATGGTTGGAAACAGAACTTCCACAGGACAAAATAAAACCCCTTTGTGTAAATTTCTGGCCAATCCCTTCCAGGGGTGTCCAGCCTGCAGGCCACATGCAGCCCAGATGGCTATGAATGCAGCCCAATACAAAATCATAAATTTACTTAAAACATTATGAGATAGTTTTGTGATTATGTGTCACAATGTATTTAATGTGTGGCCCAAGACAACTCTTCTTCCTCCAGTGTGGCTCAGAGATGCCAAAAGGTTGGACACCCCTGCAAGCCACTGAAGAGGGAAAAACAGAGAATTATTCCTGTTTACCTAAATATTAATTCAGACTTCGGGTACAGCAAGGCTTTTTTGGAAATAGCTATTTAGGGCTCTCCTATTTTGAAATTCATTAGCTAGCTATGAATTCGCATCCTTTGTACTTGTGCATAAGAAACTGACCTTTACTTTTGAATTTCTTAAAAAGTTAATCTTGGAAATAGCTTTGGAGACTGATTTCTCGGGGCTGCGCCCCTCCACCCCTTTTCTTTTTCTCAGAATCGAATGTTGTTTCCTACAGAGCTGTGGTTATTATGTTGTGTATTTACTTGATGCACACTCCTATTGCTGTGTGGAATCTCTGCCCATTGTGACCCCCAAATGAAAGGCAGGGTGCAGAGTCTGGGACTGACCAAGATAAATTTATCTCAGCTTTTCAAACCCCATGTGAACATGGTGTAATTCATTCGGACAACGGTGGGATGAGACTCTTGTTTTAGCCACAGTTAGATATTTCGTGGGAACTGACTACACAGAGTATGTGGGAAAGGTGGTTTGGCAGTGGGTAGAATCTGAAGTAGCATTTGTATCACCAACTGAGATGAAATTAATTTTTGACCAAGGTGATCAATAGTCTAAATTCTGTGACTGCGTGATTGATCTCTTGGCATGTTTTTATGAAATAGCACCACAGGCAGGCAGGCAAATTATATGCATGCATCAGGCCTTGCATTTATTTTGTAAGCCTTCCCTGCTGGTTGTGTATAGTCCTGTTCTGTACAACTAACAAAAATTGTACTTGTGGTTTGCCATGCCTTCAACTGTAGCTGTAGTTTGTCCTGAAAAACTTTCTCAGTTTCCAGAAACAGTGGGCACCGTAGAGAGAGGCTTGCTTTCTTAAGCATCCACATTTCTATTAATGTCAATACATAACATGTGTTTGGCTCTTTTATGAAATCCTTTTGGTCACATCAACAGTTTGTTCTAAGCTATCTATCTTAACTTCTGGCTTCGTCTGCAAAATTTGTGCGGTTGAGCCTGAGACATATGCAGATAAATTGCCTAGGGTTCAGCTTTCTCAGACTTGGAACTAAACATGCTGCAGTATGCTGAACTGATGGATGCAGCTTGCAGCAATATTGATGTCGCTACAGTTGGACATAAATCTTAGTATGCTGTGGTTTGCATTTTCATATTTATGTGCAGTTCTTGACCATTGGTTTTCAGATGGCTTCATCTCTCAGAAAGCTCTGTTTTAACCAGAAAGACAAAGAAAATGGTTCTTCCTCACCCACTGCTCTTCTGCCTACTCATAACAATAAAAATTGTGAATGTAGTCTTTTAGCCAGATGTAAATGGTGGCAACTCCCTCTTCACAAACCGATTACATTCTCATGGTTTTGAACTTGGATTGTGTTTCCTAATGAGAGAAAACAACTCAAAGAATAGATGAGCCTATTGAAACTTTTTAACCCATAACTTTCCAGCAGCCTAGTTTTATTTGGACCTGAGAACCTGACCTTCCCCTGTGTTTTCCTCTGGAAGAATGTTCTTTATTCTGCTTGGGTATCTTAAGGGACATAAACATTTCATTCTTAACTTCTGTGGACGGTCACCTGTCTCTACCTGTGTATCCTGGGACAGTATATCAGGCAGTGTTCTTAGAAGCAATAAAAACTGGCTGAATGATTTAAGCAGAGAAGTAATGTACTGAGAAAATATTGGGTAGTTTCTTGCACTGCTTGAAGTTGGAAAAAGGGCAGGAGCAAATAGACACTAAACAGTCAGATTCATAGCCAAGGTCCTGTGACCTGATTAGTTCTCTACAGGGTGGACCCAATCACTGCACACTGGGTCATGCTGGTTCACCTTGACCACACCAGTAGGTACCAGGCACTTGCTACCAACTCTGTCACCTGAGCCTTTGCTGTCTCTGGGCACCAGATGTTGTTACCTTTGCTCTCAGCCTTGATGTTTTCCTCCTCATGCTGCCTTCAGTGCTGGCCAAGGGCAAGTCATGGGCTTGTGCCTTAGCTGCAAGGGATTCTGCCTCTGGGTCTAAAGATGTGGCTTTTGTCAATACTCCCATGATGAGAAATCCCCCAGATACAGGGAAGGGCTTCATATACTGTATATTCTCCATCCTTCCCACCTTATAGGGACAAATCTTCACTACGAGAAGCTATAGTACAGGCTCTGGAGAGGGGAAGTGGCCAACGTATTTGCCCACATGAAGCTGCAGTTAGTGAAATCTCCGACAACAAAGCTGGCTAATCCATCCTGTGCACTGCTGTTCGGGGGCCCTCCCACCATGTGTTAACAGGAGCCAGGGGAACACCTGACAGTTTAGGCGTATTTGACCTCTCACGGTATGTTCCATATGACTTCAAGACAAAATGCACTAAATTGAACTTTAACAATTTGATTAACTAGGAGGAGCAGATTAAGGTTTATATGTTTCCTTATTTATCGTGTACAATGAAATTCCACATTGTCAGTTTGTCTTACAGGGTTGGATGGTTTGTATATTTTATTAATCAATTTCTCCCCTTTCAAAAATTTACTATTTGTGATAATGCATATATATATATCTTACAACTTCCTGCCTGCTTATTTGCATTATTTTTCACTTCTCAGAGCAACCACTTTGAATTCATTTAGCTCGTCTTCTGATATTTACTTTCATATAGCTAATTCATATGTTTATATTGATATTTCTTGAAAATGTTCTCAATTTTAGACATTTTTACATTTTTATAATGTTTTATTATTTATACTGTTACAGTTGTCTCAATTGTTCCCCTCTGGCCCCTCTCTGCCCAGCCCACCCCACCCCCAACTTCCAGAATCATTCCCCATGCCATTGTCCCTGTCCATGGGTCCTGCATGTATGTTCCTTAACTAATCCCTTCACCTTCCTTCAGTCAGTCCCCCTTCCTCCTCCCCTCTTACCAATGTCAGGCTATTACCTGATTCTTATTAAGGAAGATAAGGGGTTAGCTCTCTTTTATTCTCCCTCCATTAAATACCTGCCCTTAACTCGCTAAGATAGTTATATCTCCATTTGTTCCACTGAAATATTTTTCACAGCTGAGCTATCAGTGTACTATGGTTTTATTTTCTTTCTTGGATAGCATGTTAAAAATTCATTTTAAAAAACTCATATTTTATTTATGTATAACTTATTTATCCCCAAATTTTAAGCTAAGGTCAAATACAATGGCTGGTCTCTCAGTTCTGTGTGTGTGTGTGTGTGTGTGTGTGTGTGTGTGTGTGTGTGTGTAATGTTTCCCCCGGAGCCTTCTGCCTGCCCGTTTCATTTTGGACTGTTTACTCTAGAGGCCTTACGCCCAGCTGTTGACCTGGCATTTTCCTTTACTATCATGTTGGGACTTCTTGATTGACCTATTTATACTGGATGGCATCTCTCTTGGTTTCTTCTTTCTCTGGGGGAAGCACATTGCCCAGTTACTTCTTGAGAAAGAGTGTGTATGGTATAATTTTCTTGAGATCTGGCATGTGTGAAAATATGATTTAGTCTCTCCACATACATGATTGATATACAATTTAAAGTTGGAAGTTACTCTCTCTGAGAGTTTTGGAGACTTTGTTTCATTTTCTTCTCCTAATTTTGTTATTGAATGGTTGAATGCTTTTCTGATTCTGGTTACTTTATATGTGACTTTTTTGGGGGTGGGGTATTTTTAGAGGATTTTTTAAAATCCTCTAATGTTCTGAGGTTTCATCATAATGTTACTTCATGTATAATGTTTTTCATTCATTGTGAAGATTTTTGCAGGGGGTGGTGGAGGCTAATTTTCTTCCCACAGTTTTCTGTATTCTCTCTTTTCTGGAACTCTTATTTTCCAGATGCTGGAGCTTCTGTATGTTTCCTCCAACCTACTTGTGGTACAAAACAGTTCCTGGTCTCTATCCCTGTACCGTTTTGTTGTACTCTGGAGGAACATTTACCTCTGTTATCTTCAAACCCTTCTATGGATTTTTCATGTCTATGATCATAATATTAATTCTAGGAACTCTTATTCTCACAATATTTCTATTTTATAGCATCCTATTGATTTTTGCTTTATGGATACAATATCTTTTGCCCCCTTGGAGTTATTAATAATGTATACATGAAGTTTTTCCTTCTCCTAGCATTGATTCTGTTTCTTCCCAAAGTTCCTGTTTGTCATGTTAGACTCTTTGTCACACATCTGGGGACCATTTGCTGTCTGTTTTTACTTATGTGGAGGCACCGAAAACTGATTGGAAGCTCCCTGTGTATGAATGAGCAAATTGACTGGCTCTCTCTTTTGTCAATGATGGCCTTACCACAGGATGACTTCCTTTTTCCAGAATCCCTATTCTAGGGGTTCCTATCCCTCTCTAGGTTTTGGTAACTGTAGAAATCTCTGGGGGCTGGCTAGTTTCTCCGGGAAAGCTTTTTAGTCTTTTCCTGGCCAGTCTCTAGGAAGTCAGCAAGGGAAGGAGCTGTGGGTCTCTGCCTTCAGAGTGTATACTTTCACTCAGTCCTTGCTTTGTGGTGCCTCCACCTTGTCACTGTTCCTAATGTCCCTGAGACCATACTGCTCAGGTTTAACCTTTGCACAGGGCAGACCTACGATGGAAAGCGACACTGTTGACGAGCTTCATGGCTAAGATGGATCTGGAGGTTTACTCCTTATAATGTCTGGAAAGCAATCCTCCAGTTTCCAGTACCCCCTTCAGCCAGCCCTCACTTTAATGAAACTGTGCCTGAACCTGCACTTTCCCGAGGGTCTGTGCCCCATATTGCCTTGCTTCTTCTGTCTGTAGACGTTCCAGTTTTTTCTGTCCCTGCTTTGAAGATTCACTCATTGTTGGCTCATCTGCTTTCTATTTTCAATCTTTTTCCCATTAATTTTCTCCTCTTTCATTGTCTTCTTGTGAGTTTATCTCTGCCTCTTGCTTTGTGTAGTTTAGCAGACGGGATGGAGTTCAGCACATGATTATAATCTACCACATACAACTGAAAATTCCTAATAATGAACTTTTGAGATTTGGTCTTTTAATTTAGATTCATGGTTGTCTGGCCCAATAAAGAAGAGTTACTTAGTTTACTCTAGGATTCCATTTACTCTATTTTTCAGTTTTATTTAGAGATTGTTAATCTCACTGTCAAAATGAACTAGGCATCACCCTTTCTTGATTTGAGTATGTAGTAGGGTCACCTATGTGTAAGGTATAAATTCCAAGTCTGTTCTCAAACCCGTTTACGAAAAAATAACATGCAGCTTCCAACAATGTAAAGAAGAGACTTTGATCGCCTGGGGTTTTCTACGACCATAATCCCAGTTGGGTCAATCTTTCTTCGATTTCCTACTAGTTTGACTTGAGTTGTGTCCAAGCTGGGAAAACATTCTTTCCTAAGAACCATTCTGTCCAGTGGTCCCAGTTGTATTCTGCAGGATACTGAGTTTCCATGAGGCATCTCTAGATGCCATAGAAGTTGTTGGACCACGATATGCTTCCCCGCTCCTAGTATAAAAATCACTCCAGAGTAACTCTTGCAAAATACAGAAGTCTTTATAATGTGCCGAAGGCTGACATTATTGAGCAGGTAAACACCACAGCAGAATCAGGACCAAATATGCTCTCTCAACTTTTCTGTTAAACTTTCTTAGTACTCCAATTTTATCAGTAACAACTAATTGTTTTACAATGCTTAATCTATTCTTAAGGTGTATCAAGGATTACTGTAAATGACCATGGGTCTTATTCAACTATTGTAAAGCAGAGGGAAGCCAATTCAAATTTTAAACGTTTTGTGTCCTGCAGGGTTTGAATGAATATAGGGGGATCTGATCTGATTCTCAATCGAGAGTTTACAGAATCTTTAAAAAAAAATGTTTACCTTCACAGTAGAATTAATATTTTTCTGTTTCAGACACCTCATGTTCTTTGTGGGTAAATCAAGATTGGAGGTGTGTGGAGGTTCTGAGAGGAAACGTTTCTATTTGAAGGTTCCTGTTTTCCTCGTGGTGGGCGCGAGTGCCAGGCATCTGTTGCTGTGTGAAAGCGCACTGGAAGTCGCTGCCTCTGAGCAACAGGGAGGAAGTTCTTCTGTCCTTAAAACCAAAAATAGGCACTCTTTCTCATTATCCTAACTCAAAAGATCATCTTTTTAATGAGATGGGTACATCCCTTGTGGTTTTCACAGATTTAACGGTCAGATTATGTAATACAGAGTTCTGGTAAGATAGACAATGGAAATTTTACTGAAAGCTGAAGCATCAGCAACCACTGTGTTCTTTTTCTTTCAGCAGATCTTTCGACCTCTTCTTCCTTTATTTTTCATGTATTATTTTTTTATGATTCTTGAAGGCATTCACCTGTCTTATTTAACATATTTAATATGTACACATTTCTCACTGTATTTTAACTTCAAAAAATCATCACCAGGGAGAAATAGTAATTTACAGGAAGAATTGGATGTGTCAGGATTAGGCATAGTCTAACGTGCGCGAGACAACTCTGCAGTGTTGTGTATTAATGCGCTGGCAGCTAGAAGAAGAAAAATTGATACTTTGCTGATTTTAGAAAGTTCTTCCTGTGTTTTGGAAAGTGGGGCAGGGAAAATAAAGAGAAGAAAGTAGAAATAATTTAAGAGAAATAAGATATATTAAAGTACCTTGAAAACTGCTAAATAATGTAAGCATGTTAGTTACTATTACTACAAGAGATTAGCTTAAAATGAGAAAAAAAGTCCACAGAGATTCAATAAAGAAAACTGAGAAAGAGTAAGGAAGTAACTTGGATAAGAAAAAGTGAAGGAAGAAACAGATGGGAATGTCATAATGGGGGCGGGGCTGGCAGTTCAGTTTTTTTCTTTTTAAATCTGAAAATACACAGGTATTTGTACTTACTGTTTAAGCAGTTACATTAAAAACATTTATTAACTAAAAGAAAAGTTCCATCGAAAACAATTTGGGGAAAACAATCTTATCCCACGAGGGGTGGGGGGGGGGGGTAGAAACCACCAGGCAGATGACTTTCTCAGCTCTAAATAAAGATGTGTGTGTCACAGAGGGTGATGTCCTGTGTTTACACTTAGTGAAGGTTTAATTTACATTTGTGGGTGTCATCTGAGTCTTTCGTCTTGTCATTACTCACACCTTTGCAAGGTGGGTATGATTCTCCCATTTTACAGATGAGGCATGGAAGGCTAATGGACTTGCAGAGTCACTTATTCAGTGACAAATCCCTCCCTTCTTTAGGTTTTGAGTTTATTCCCACAATTCCACAGGTACTTCCCATCAAAGCAATTAATGTGTTGTGTTTCTGGATATTCAGCTTATTGGATTTCTCTAAAAGAAGTTCTTGTTAAATAACAGTGGTCACTTACAAATAACTCCTCCAGGGCATGTTTTAGGCTTGGCTGTATTTGTACTAAATGATTTCAGATGAGTTCTACTTAAGGGTTAGTATTTGAATTCTCTAGGAACCAAAAAATAAACAAACAAAAAAAAGACGTCTCCACTGCCCAAACACAGGTTCAGAATCTGTGCACCGTGGGTGCCCTTCAGATCTTATCTGAAGCTTGGTATTTTAAGTTTAGTTCTCTTGTACATTTTTATTTTATTTGGTTTCCATAGCTGCATTGAAGAAGGGTACTTGTTGGTACCATTGCTGGTACTCTGACAGCAATGAGACTTGAGTCTTAAGAGCAAGAGCAAGGAGATAATCACACTATTAAAAGCAGACGAAATATCCCCCAAAGCAGAGCAGTCCGAGGCCTTTGAGGAGCCGAGCAGACAGCCCTGTGTGCATAGGGGAAGGCTGTCTTGCCTTTCTAGGCAGGGTTCTTCTGGCTACGCAGCAGCATGCACATGAAGGCAACCTCGTGCCTTGTCCCTCTGTTGCACTGATTTATCTTCCACTCATCCTGACTCTGCGTGTCTCTAGACCTGGATCTAGAACTTGGATTAACCTTGGGCTCTCCAAAGAGTGCTGAGCTGTCCTTGGTGCTTGAACTTCGGCAGTTTCTCCCTTCTGACTCTCCTAGTGGTGAGTCAGGGACTCCCCACGCAGCTCTCCTTGTGGTGGTAGAAACTCAATTTCTGCCTAATATCCCTGCGCCAGCTCCTCTTCCTCAGAGTTGGTGTTCTCATGTTCCAGGGGAACGAGATAATTGACGGTCATATTGATGATCCCATGTCACCAAAGATTAATTACATTCTAGATTCTTTGAGAAAGCCTTACCTTTCGTCTTGTTCTCATTCACACCTTTGCAAGGTGGGCATGATTCACCTATTTTACAGATGAGGCATGGAAGGCTAATGGACTTGCAGAGTCTCTTACTTATTCAGTGACAAATCCCTCCCTTCCTTAGGTTTTGAGTTTATTCCCACAATTCCACAGGTACTTCCCATTAAAATAAAAAGATTAATTCAGTATGGTTGAAAGTAAAACCCACTTAGAAAAAACTTTGAGTAGTCCTACTATTATGAAAATCTTGATCCTTCTTAATATCTTACTCCTCAAACTTTCTAAATAGTGAGATTATACAGCATAATAACTGCAGAGTGATTCAGAGGATTGTAATTTAATGTTATAGAATATATTCTTTTTGAAGAACATAACCAACTTTTTTAGTAGCTTGTGTAGCTTTCATATAAAAAACATGTTGCATTAAATAAAGCCCTTTTTAAAACATTTTGTTTACCTTTTGTCTTTTAGGTCAGTAGCAACAAATAACTTTGGTAGCGACATTATGATATCATAAAAAGCTGGAAAGGGAGATAGTAGAACAAGTGGTTGTTGACATGAAATGTTTATTTTGAGAGAATTCTTGGCATTTTTGCCCCATATCAGCATAATGAGAATTTGTAGAAGATGGAAGTATTAGTGCAGCTGTTGAGGATTAATGTCCTTGAAGGGCATTTGTTAGTGAATATATTATGGCGAGTACCACAAATGTAGTAACTGAAAGTTGCATGCTAACACTTTGTGGGTTGGCATAAGTACTCCTTTCATCCCCTTGATGGCTTGCATCAAGTGAATGGTGTACCGTTCATCTGGGTCTCTCCGCGTTCTTAATCAAGAACCAACAGCAGGATGGCAGTCTCAAAGAGTTGTTTCCTCCTTGAGGCCTTGCTGATCAAATGGGCAGCAACTCCGGTTGCTTTGAGGACGGAGTTTTTTTGTTTTTATTTAATTAATTAATTAATTAATTTTTTTATTTTATTTTAAATTGTTGTTCAACTACAGTTTTCTGCCTTTTATCCCCATCCCAGCCCACCCCCCAACCCTCCCCACCATTTCTACCCCCCCTAATTTTCATCCATGTGTCCTTTATACTTGTTCCTGTAAACGCTTCCCCTTTTTCCCTGAAATTCCCTCCCCTTTCCCCTCTGGTCATTGTCGGACTGTTCTCTATTTCAGTGTCTTTGGTTTTATTTTGCTTGTTTGTTTGTTTTGTTGATTAGGTTCCTGTTAAAGGTGAGATCATATGGTATTTGTCCTTCACCGCCTGGCTTATTTCACTTAGCATAATGCTCTCCCGTTCCATCCATGCTGTCTCGAAGGGTAGGGGCTCCTTCTTTCTTTCTGCTACATAGAATTCCATTGTGTAAATATACCATAGTTTTTTGATCCATTCGTTTACTGATGGGCACCTAGGTTGTTTCTAACACTTGGCTATTGTAAATTGTGATCTGTGAACATTGGGGTGCATAGGTTCTTTTGGATTGGTGTTTCAGGGTTCTTAGGGTATAATCCTAGCACTGAGTTATTTTTTTTAAATTGATTTTTTAGAGAGATTTGGGGGAGGGAAGAGAGACAGAAACAAAAACTTTGATTTGTTATTCCACTTACTTATGCATTCACTGATTGATTCATGTGCCCTGACTGGAGATTGAACCCACAACCTTGGTGTGTCGGAATGATGCTCTAATCAACTGAGCTACCCAGCCAGGGCTAAGCCCAAGTTATTTTTTAATAGTTCAGGAAAAAAGGCCACATAGTACGCACAACAATAACAGCGACAACAATATCCTGCCTACTGTTCCTCACTTTTGGAAACTTTATCGTTAAAGTTCTTTTCAGGCAGTACCATGATGTGCTACTGTGTGATGTGTGAAATGTGTTTAATATGGCCCCTCAAAGCTTATGTGTCATAAAAGAAGTGAAGTAATGAATAATATACATATATAATAGGACAAAACCATAGACATATAATGGAGTGAATTTTCAGAATTTTCACAAGAAGCCAGGCTTGATTATCAAATTACTGTCTGTCTCCCCAGTGGGGTGAACCTGAGCAGGTTGCTGTGTTGACGGAACATGTGGGAGGGGAGGCACCACGCTGCTGGAGTAATGATGTCCTGTCCTTCCCGGGAAGGACAAGAGAGAAGGCAGACAGATGCAAAGTGGGCAATTTCTGTTTCTTTGCATGCTCAAAATGTTCGCACGTACCTATTTTCTTGTTTAGGAGGCATTTTGTGTTTCATAATTTCATTCTTTCTGAATCCTCTTATTTAACACACACTATTTATTTCGGAGTTCATAAAGATATTCTTCTGTGCAGAGGAAAGGAAATGCAGTTGCATGCTGTTTGCAGCTTGTTTCTGAATCCATTAGGGTGGAAAAGGAAGGAATAGAAAGACCATTTCTGTTCTCACTGTCAGGGGTGTCCAACCTTTTGTCATCTCTGGGCCACACTGGAAGAAGAAATTGTCTTGGGCCACACATTAAATACATTGTGACACGTAATCACAGAAAATTCTCTGTGTTTTAAGTAAATTTATGATTTTGTGTTGGGCCGCATTCATAGCCATCCTGGGCATGTTTGGCCTGCGGGCCACAGGTTGGACACCACTGGTTTAATTGGTCTCCTTAGTTGTGCAAACTCTTCATTTATGCATTGGTTTATCGATCAATTCTGTATTTTTGGACTGCTTGTTGTATATATCCTTGCCCTGGGGGTACAAAGTTGAGTGGCCCAGTCAGTAGGCATCAAATGATCTGGAACCTTCTCAGTCCTGGCTGAATTCATGATGATAACATGTTTATCTAGAATTCTAAAATGCTGTCGTCTTCCAAAGATGGCCTGGAGATGTTTATGTTGTGGCGCAGCCTCAGAGTTTCTGAGGTCACGAAGGCTGCCCAGGGAACGTAACACCTGTTTTTCGAGGCATTTTCCATTGTGTTAGATTTTCTAATGAAACTTGCTACTTTGGGCACTATTGGCGTACTTTCCAAGAACTAAGTCATTCCACCCACTTCTGTATTTGCCAAAACTCAAGGTTGAAGAGTGGGCAGGAGACTGAAGTGGGACGACATCGCGTATGCTAGGGAATCTCAGGGACAGGTGCTGCTGCCAACTCCACTCCCCTTCTTGCCTTTGCTTTCAAATGCCTGACTCTCTATTTTCATGACGTTAGTTGTGCTAGGAGGGATCTTTGAATTGAAGCATCTTAGGAAGACTTTTAAGATGGTGGGTAATAGTGTCACTTAATGAAACTGTATGTAAACCTTTGCAAAGATTGGCACCCAAAACCCGAAGGTCATTTTAAGAGCATTCTTCTGAATCTGTGTACACAGTGTTTTCTGATGCTATTAAGTTCTATTATGGGTGTGTTATCCTACGGATATCCCTTTGCACCTTGATATGTACTGGCAAATGTAGTACTTATTTTTCATGTCAGAATGGGGTTGGACTGCTTTAATTTTGGAAGGTAACATGCCAGAAACCAAGATTTTCAAGTCTGTGTCTCCAAGTCATTTATGCGTCAAATCATTTCAGCAAAAAGGCTCACCAGCTGTTTTATCTACAATATTGTTGTCGTTTGGTCTGTTGCCTCTAACATCCCAATGCTGTTGCCTCTGCACTCACTGTAACCAGATTTGTCTTTATTCCTCTAACTCTAATATTCTTCTAAAATCAGAAGGGTGTAGACTCTGCTTCCTCTTCAAGGCCAACCCCTTCCTCTGGAAGAGAGCCCCTTTCCCCGCCTCCTTTGGGATCCATCCCATCCTTTCCTCCTCCGTCACATACTCTCAGCCTTTCTCTCTTACTGATTCTTTCAGCTTGTCTGTGGACTTCCTTCCAGCAACTGTCATCCTCCTTCTTCTCTTCCACGGGCTCTGTTGCCTCTGCCTGCACGATTTCACTGAAACCGCCCTCCATCCAGGTGGCCAGTAACTTAAGTGTCAAATCCAGAGGTCTACTTTTCATTTCTTGTCTTTATTCATCTCATTGTATCTCATGGTACTTCTCTCTCTGCCTTTCTTCCTTGGGCTTATTCAACCGATCTTTTTCTTCCGCTCATTCTAATCCTCTCATTCTATTCATGTTCCTTCCGTGATATCACCCACTAATGTAATTTTTGCCACTTTCTGTGTAATGAACACTTATGTTTTGCTCGGGTGTTTTCCCCAAGCTTTATCCTCAAGGATATATGGTACCCCTACCTGAATTTTCTACGCTTCAACTTCTCATGCCCCACACAAAACCCACGCCTTCCTTATTAAACTTGTTCATTCTCCTGTATTCTCAACCTCAGTTTTCACTCCTATCCACCCACATGTAGTCATTTGCCAAGTTGCTTTGTGTCTGCATGCTTCCCAAGTACTAATTCTTCTCTCCTTTCCCCTTCCCTACTTACTTCCACTGTCCTGATTCCCACCTTTCCTCTCCTCCCTAACAACCAAACTGGCCTCCTTGGTCTCCCTGCTTCCCTTGAATCCACTCAGAGACAGTAATGCATGCATCTGAAACAGATCTAACCCAGCAGTGGCTGTCTGTAAGAGGCGACAGTCAGAGATCTTGGACGTGTGTATAAGGTTATGATCTGGCCCCAGGCTTCTTTCTTAGCCTCACCCTACAGCACTGAATTACACCATGCAGTTTCTTACCGCTGCCTTTTCCCTTGTCTGTGTCCCATTACCAGCTTGACTAAGTTCTGCCCAGCCTGAAGACACGCCTGAATCCCTTGCTATGAGAGGTCTTCCCTGACCTCCCCATTTCCGGGCTCAGTGCCCCTGCTTGACATGAATGTCAGTCACTGCCCCCATCTCACTGCCCTACTAGGCCTGCTGCCTGTGTCTCTAGGCCTCATTAGACTGTACTTTCCTTAAAGACAGAAACGGTATCTTATTTATCTTTGTAGCTCCAGTGTCTAGCACTGGGCTTAGCATGTAGTAGGTGTTCAACATACGGTTTTTAAATGAAAAGTCAGTAATGGCAATAAATCAGCGTGATGTTTACAAAAATGGGCAAAAGTAATCTATGCCCAGCAGTCACCTTTGGGCAACATGAAGGGAGCTGATGATGTTCTGGGGTTTGATGTGTTGCGTTCGGGCTGGGAAAATTCATTGTGCTGGCCACCTGTGGTATGTGTTCTTTCCTGTATTTATGTTACACGTCGAAAACATTTCTCAAAAAAATCAGTTCGACGTCTTATCTACCCAATGCGGGAAATTTCCTTCTTTTTCTTTCAAGCTTTAAGAGTTTTTAGAGGATATTAGTTCAGATGTCACAGCCAAGATTCAAACTACTGCTGTTCCTTTTCGTGAAGGAAGAGGAAGGTGACAGAGTATTAGTGAAATATGTGTGGGATGCCCGGCCTTCCACAGAGGGCCCTGGAGGCCAGCCCTGATGGATGGACTTGCAGTGACCCGCACATCCGTCACACTTACCACAGGGGCCACATGCTAATTGTCAGTGAGCTCTGGGCCTGCCTGCAGTGACGGGGAGACTTTGGCTCAGATGTGACCATGAATAATTCATAAATGGAGTTATCGGGAAATTTGTGGTCATCATTAGCATTTTAATGAAAAAAATGCAGTCATTATTCTCAATCTCTGTTTTGTTTCTGCTTTTTTCCCTCCCCCACCGCAGCCAACCCCTCAGTCTTTCCCGAGTACTTGGAGACGGCCGAGGCCCCTGCCGATGTGCTGACTGGTCGCTATGGGCAGACGGTCCGCGGAGGCTCACTGGCGTCCAGGCAGCTCCTGTACGTATGAGATTGGTCTCTTCTCTCTCCGTTTTCCTTTAATTTTTCATTAGAGAATGTGGTAGGGTATGAACTGGTGAAGGTTTATAACATTTAACTTGACAGCGCTTAGAAATGCAAGATAGTGAATCGCTCTTGGGTAAGTTTTTAATATTGAATGATGAGGAATGTTATCTAAATTAGGATTTTAATAATCCTGTGGCCCCCTAAGACCAGGAGTGCACATCAGCAATCTTCCTTTCAATGCATCCTGTCATATAGAGGTTTTTGAATTTTTTAGCTTTCCTTTTTTTTTTTTTTTGGTCATATATTTAACATTTGCACCAATATGAATGCTATGAATTAAAAACATTTCCCTGTGATCATGATCATTTTAGTTCTTTTGAAATAAAAAAAAAATTCGTGGGTCCAGAAGAAAGGTCCTTTGGGTATGTCGTTGTTGAGTACGTGTTAGGGAGAGAGTCCGCAATTCTTATTTCTTAATGTTCTCCAAAGGAGGAAAGCCCTGGTTCCCTCAGGGGGGCCTTCAGCGTCTCAGCACTGCGCTCCTCCCCCGTCGTCTGGGGGCGTGGCTGCAGTAGCGGCCCTTTTCTGTTTGGCACCGCCCCTGCGTCACTTGGGGGGAAAATGATTGTTGACCACTTAGTTAATGATTTTTTTCTTATTTCTGTAAAGGAGAGTTTGTCTCAAATGTATTTTCTTGTTCCCTCTAGTCTTTCAGCCTTGGGCCAGCAGCTGTTCAGATACTTATTTTTGTTGTTTCCCTTTGAATCTCTGGAATTCTGGCTTCAAATCAGGGGTGTGTTTGGGGTAGTTTCCCAGAGTGCCTTTGCTCCCACATCCTGTCCATCATGATGCTTGTTCACATGCACCTGTAAGTCGCCCTCCCTTGTGCAGTCCAGTTTTTTTCTTCGTAGGAGAGTTCGAACCACCCTCAAGTCCATACCCAGATAACCGCTTGCTTCTGACATCCCCCCAACAGCCAGATCGTTGGGAGCAGCAGTGGGAGGGGGCACCGATGACAGCATGTGCATTCAGACCAGCCACCAGGGTTAGAGCCGCAGGGGCAGGACGGACGGCCCTTGCACATAGACCTTGGCGTCCTCCGAGGGCATTGCTGTGTTACTCTGAAGTTAGCAGTTTTCACAGAGAGCATCTTCAGAAGTTGTTGACACTGTATACTGTAGACCAGAGGTCAGCAAACTGTGACCCAGAGCCAGCCTGGGCCTGTTTCTGTAGGAGCTCACAGTGGCTTCTATAGTTTTAAATGGTTGCATTTAAAATGGTTATATTGATACCTACATACTGTCTATTTTGCCTCTTGCCCCTTAGAACCTAATATATCCACAGTCTGGCCTGTTAAAAAGTCTGCCTATCCCTGCTGTAGAAGAGAGTTGGAAGCCACGTTCTATGATCGAACCCTGTGAAAGTATCATTTGACCTACCAAATGCCTATTTCATATGGTTTGACCTAATACATATTGAGGAAATTCTTCTTTCAAATGGCTAAAATTCTTAAGTTTGGGCTCTTGGTGTGCACGAAGTACCTTTACTTGGGGAAGGTACAAACATGGACGTGCTTGTTTTTCACTGTCTTGGTGAGTGAGTCATTGCGCCTCTCCTCCGCGGAGTTCTTCGGTGGGCTCGCGGCCGCAGAGGCTTTTCCTGTGACGTAGTGGAAGGGAAGCCCTTCTTTTCCACTTGACTGATATTTTTCACCAAGAGTTCTCTAGAGAAAACTGTCTTTTTACCTTCCCCTTCCTGGGTGCAGGGATGTGCTGGCCATCCTCAGAGGCCTCTGCTGAGCATGGCACCTGTGTGTCTTTCCGGTGGGAAGGCGGGTGAGTGGCTGCCTTTGCCACAGGCCCCACGAGGGGGTCCCTTGGCCTGCGGTGTGTCTGTGTGAAGCGTTGCTTGAAATGTCCTTCCCTGCCCCTGGAATGTGGTTCTTATCCATGTGTGCCTTCCGTCTCGTTTTCCATATTGTCGATCCCTTAGTCCAGTGCATTAAAGCCGTCACTTATGTTATGTGGTTTGTTTTCAGCTCTCCCCTCTCCCCTTTGTACCTCCTTCTGTGGATGATTAAATAAATCTGCCTTTTGAAACCTCTGGCTGACCCTCTTTAGTGGCCACTCTTCCTGGTAGGAAACACGAACTCAGCTGCTCTGTGTCCTGTTACCTAAGACAAGAAATCTAAGTTGACTTGGAGCCTTTGGGCCAGGCCAGGGTCTGAACAGAGCCACATTGTTCCCAGGGAAGGAAAACTATTTCGGGGGAAAAATTCCCTGCAGTTTATAATTTTGTTATTAAGTGTGGTCAGTAGCATCAGCCAGGAGTTGGTAGGACATACTGCTGTGCTCTGAGCTGTTCTTGAGGCTTGCATGGCAACTTGGGGTTTAAATTTTCTTTCCTTCTGTTTTGGGATCGCTGCTCTGTCTTTGGAGGCTGTCCTGTTTTGGGACAGGATGCTGTCCTTCAGCGAGTGTGCAATGGCACCCACTGAGCACCAAAATAAGAAGGCAAGAGCTAGAGCTGACTTCTCTTGACTTTTCAGCAGATATTTGTGCTTATATTAAGACTGGAGTTAAATTACCCTGGGGATTGTTCAGGTTGCACCCTTAATTATTCTCACTTGCACCTATCCGTTCCTTTGCATGACTGCAGCCACCACTTTGACCCAGCCCTCAGGAGCTGGACTGTTGCAGCAGTCTCCTGGCTTCTGACCTGAAGTCTCCCTCCTTCAAATTAAATCCATTCATACAAGCCGAATTCATCTCACTGCTGAAGCTAGCTCCGATCATGCCACTCCCCTGCCAAGAAAGCTTAGTGTATCCCCACTAGTCCAGAAGGTCGCCCTGATATTTTAGTCCTCTGCATTTTCTTTCACTACTCTTTGAATACCCATTACTCATGATTAAAAATTGTTACTGTTATTGTTACTGTTAGCAGCATTACTCCTCAGTGTGCCATTCCCTCTCTGGAATGTTGATCTGTCTGTAGACAACCTGCTAAAACCCCACTCTGGCTCAGGGTGCAGCAGAGGTACCCTCTTTCCTAGGAAACCTCGCTGGTTTCCCCTCTCTGGCAGCACATGCTTCTCTAGCTCTTAACCCTCCCTCCTGAAGCTTGTATCCCAAGTTACTCTTTATGCACGCTGTCTGAACTCTGGCACTAAGCATGTTCATCTCCCTTCTCTCCTCTGTGTGAGGGCAGTGCTTTGTCTGTGGTCAGTGCTCACATATGCGTGGAATCTCCTTGGGCTTCGGGGTGGCTCTGGACCATCACTCCTCAGGAAGCCATTGCAGAGCATTTCCCAGAGCTCTGGGCTGAGCCTGTGCCAGCCCAGGCCAAGCGGGCATGCGTCCTCTGGGCTCCCGGGGCCCCCTCCTGCCTTTCCTTCCTTCTCACTCTGCTGCCGGGTGTTTCCGGTCTTTCTGCACTTGAGAAGTTGCCCTTTGAAAAGCTGAAACAGTAACAGGCACGTACGATTATTTCTTTTGGCCTTTCCCTCTTGACTTCCCCACACTCACTGATGAAAGGCATTGTTTGTTCTTTGTGGTTCTACTTCGTGCCACACATTGTGTCCTGATTTTACCAGGTTTCACATCAAACTGGATTAACTTGGAAGGGTTCATTTTATTATGCCCATTTCACAGATGAGAAAGTGAGGCTTGAAACAAGAAAGCAAGCTGTCAGAGCAGACCTGCAGTGTGAGCCCAGGTGTACCTGTTTCCCATGGCTGGGTTCTTTTTCCCACCGGGCTTTCTCCTCACCTGCTGACCACTCAGATGATCCCTTATTTAGGTGCTGTCTGCTGACCTGTTCTCACGACCACAGCTTATAGTAATGTGGGTCTTAAAGGCCTAAAAGATTGAGCAGCAAAGGAAGCTGACATCTCTCTCGTCTCCTCTTTTACCCATTAATTAAACCTGGTGACCACAGGTAGTCCGAAGGCCATAGAAAAGCACTTCCTATAGAAAAAGTAATAATATAGAAGCGGTAACATCATGCAGGTAATACATGTTTAATATAGAGGATTTTAAAAAAGAAAAAAGCTCTCAGTGCTACACCAAGCGATAACCAATTTGAACATTTTGTGGAATACTTTTCTATACTTCAAATATTCTCTCTCCATATACTTATTTCTGTTTACTTCCGGAAATGGGACAGTGTTATCTGTTGTGTTTACTGTTGTGTTTAGGGTCATCAATAGTCCTTTACTAAGGGGTAGAAAGTAAGTACACTTACTTTCATAGCAGCTCACAAGTAGCACCATCCCGTGATATTCAGAGAAGGACCGTGAAGCCAGGGGAATGCAGGAGGGCTGACTCACCTCAGTACCAGGAGGAACTTTTATGGTGGCTAAAGATGCCGGTCAGGACCCATGAGATGGACTTTCATCCTCTGTTAATAGGTCTCGGTTCTCAGTGTGAAGAGCACTGGCCTAGAGGTCCTGCAGCGCTGGAGGGCATGCCTGGGCGGAAGCAGAGTTTGCAGGGCGCATGTGGTGGGAGTTCTGAACTTGTCCACGTCTTGAGGAAACATTTGGAATTTGAGTTAAGACCAGGAGCCCAAGAGCAATGCTCAAGATCACTACCAGCCAGTAGGTCTTGCTGCCCAGAGCAGCCAGGATATGACGTGGTATCCCCAGAGAGGGGCTTCCTGCTCTGGTCTCAACTGGTTTTCCTGGTGTGAGTGGGGGTCCCGTGGGATTGTCCAGATGCTGGGGATCGCAGGGAAGAACCTACAAGGAGGCTCACAGTTTTAGTAACAAAATTCTGTGAATGAAGAGAGGTTATAGGAGTTGGGAAAGGTTAAAGGCCACAAGATTTTTTAAAACTGATTAGATTTTTATTCTGTCCAAGGGAAAACAAAGATTCATTCATTTTAGACAAATGTGTAAATATTGAAACCTCAAGAAAAAAAGGATCTTTAGCATTTTTCATGTGTTTTTAGAGTCTGTGTGTGAGCATGCACCGGTCGGTACCTTTACATGAAGCATGATTGGGATGAGTCTTCTTTTATGACCTGCTTTTTGTAGCTGAACTCATTGTGGCAATTTTCGATATTGTTAAATATTCTTCTAGTGTGCGATATTTAATGACCGTATACTTTGTTACATTGCATGATACATTGTAATTAGCAATCACCCCTTGTTGAACAGTTAGGTTATTCCTAGTCTTTTGCTGTCCTTCTAGGTTAATCATTGCTCAGAACTCTTTTTTCCTCCTTAAACAATGCCTATAAGTGAAATTGCTAAGCTAAAGGGTAGCTCGCACATTTTAAAGACATTGCCACACACATCCAGACCGCCCCCTGGGGAAGTTTCCGTCCTGTCATCCTTGTGGGAAGGGTGTCCGTTGCCTTCTACCCCGGCCCAGTGATTTTTTTCTCATGATTTTGACTTTTCTTTGTCCTTAAAAAGTTGTTAATTATATCTTATTCAGTTTTTCCATGTATTTGAAACTGGCAAAGTCCCTCTTTGTCATCTTAGCGTACCATATTGACTAGAAATTTTATTGCTACCATTTGATTATAGGATTTCTAAGACCTTTGACTTACTGATTACAATCCCTGAGTTCTACAGAACTTTACAAATAGATAAGTGTTAAATAAATATTAAATCAGTGGATGAGTATCCTGGAAATTCTTGTTATTTTTTTTAAAGATTTTATTTTTATTATTTATCTTTAGATGGGAAGGGAAGGAGAGAGGGAGAGAAATATCAATGTATGGTTGCCTCTTGTGCGTCCCCTGCTGGGAACTGTCCTGCAACCCAGGCATGTGCCCTGACTGGGAATCGAACCGCAATCCTTTGGTTCGCAGGCCCGTGCTCAATAAAATTCTTCTGTTATTGAGACCCCTTATACCTGAGTCACCATGGTTCTGGAGTGGAGTGAGCACAGTCTCACGATGGCCCCTCATCACTCACAGAACATGGCTTTCTGTGCGCGTCTGAGAATCACTAAGTCAGACTCCAGATCTGTACGTGGTGTGTGAACCCAGGTGGCAGAGGTGGCTATCTGTGGCTGGTCTGTGACCAATATTTTTTAGATACTCATAAACATAGTGCTTATTTTCATGTCTACTAAATAAGGTATATCTTCATGTTAACAGTACTAAAGAAAGGTTATTTTTCATAACAATTAAAAAGGAAAAAAGAGAAGTTATTTCTCTATCTGAAGAAATTAAATTTCCACTGTCCAAATTAAACATCCTTTCTTTGTAAATTTTTGCTTTTTTAAAAAACCCCCTCTGTAATCTGCCTTTTTTTTTTTTGAGGTTGAGGTTTGAGATTTTCTGTTGTCATGAACAAGTGGCTTCACCTGGATGCTGCGGATCTAGCACTTGCCCGGCGGTAACAAAATGGAGCGCAGAGCAAGCTGCGCCGTGTTGGCTTTGGTGGCAGGCGTCAGCAGCCTGGAGAGAAGCCTGCTTGTATCTGCTTTTGCAGGTACAGAATGGGATGCAGAATAGGATGCAGCGGGATGAGAATAGGAATAGTCCCCAGAGGGAACTACATGCGACTTCCTTTTCTCTTCCCATAGACTAGCTTTCTTGTTGCAGGGAGACCTGTTTGCAGTGTGTTGCGTATCAGTGGACCCCATGCCCGGCCAGCATTTGTGGGATAACAGCTGAGCAGCCTTGTTCCCACACACTCCATATGAAAAGGGTTTCAAAGGTCCCTTCCGTGCATGTGGACAAGCTTTCACTGAGAGAGTGGTGAGAAGAAGGGGTTGTTCTGAGCAGGTGGCCGGCACAGCTTCTGCTGAAGTGAGCAGCAGGGAGGAAATACCCCAAACTTTGGGGGCTTAACACCTGTCTTCTGGGAGCAGCCCCAAAAAGGAAAGAACAGAAATATGCAATTTTATGAGGCAATTTTGAAACCAAAGCAAATGGGAGTTATTTTTCCAGATTTCCTAGACACCTTGCTCATTTATGCAAACCTAAAATTGTTCTCAGGGGACGTGAACGCTGGTGACCCGAATGAAGGCCACCAAAATCCTTGCAAAATGAAACCCATAGGATTCCAAAAGCAATGACAACATATTTCAGAGTCATGACATAGGTCAGGTTCTTGTTAGCCTCTGAACCTTCTAGACCTTTCTTTCATGAGTATGTGTATGTGTGGAAAAATTAGCAAGCCTGCAGTATTGAATATTCTATAGAGAATGCTTTATTAAAGGTATATCTAGACATTTTAGCCATTCTCTTTTATGTTTATGGAAAATCTGTGGGATTGCATTTGTTATCTCCTTTGAATTCTTTCTTTGGGGTGTCCAATTATGGGAAAAGTTGATCCCCATCTCCCAGGGTACAAGAAATTCCCCAAAGAGCTTAAGTTACATAATGCTTGTTTGGAACTCGATACCGATAAATCCAACACGACTTGGCTGAATCGTGCATACCTGCTACCATCCTGTCCTTGTACCTGGGGCTCGGTGAGTGGTAAAGAGAGCTTCCTGTTGTTTTGAATATCAGGAGACAGAAACTTTTTGTTTTTGAAATCACCATTCCTCACACAGAAAGGCCAAGTTTAAGTAATACTTAAAAGGGCTTCCCCTTGTTCCTGTTAAGGGACAGGGCGGAGTTAAGGCTGGAGGGGTGATCAGACCCCATCAGTAGCTCAGCTGACACTGCATCTTCTAGACTCATAATGATGACTATGCTGGCTTCTCTGGAGGATTGAAAACACTTATGTATTGTCCTCAAAAGAGTTTATGTTTTCAATGTAGTAACAATATCATTTAGAAGCAAGTTATGTGGCGTAGCAGTTCAGAGAAGAGGAAGGCTGGTAAAGATATGTGTAACCAGTGAAGTTTCAAGGGGGAGGCAACAAGTGTAGGGAGCGTCTTCCTCCACTAGGACGCAGAGGTTAGGGAATAGGTGTGATTCAGTTCATGTAGTTGGAAGATCAGCTGTGGAACTGCGGATGCTGTGGGTGGCGTTGGGAGGGCACGTGACGTGGGATGTCATGAAGGGACCTAATGAAGTGGGGGTCCCACAAGAATGGTCCAGGGAAGTGCATGTCCGGTGAGAACAAGAACATGTTCATAATAAGCTAGTTATATTATTATTAATAACTAGCACATAGCCAGGAACTATTCTAAACACTTTGTCTGTATTCTTTTAATCCTCCCAATAGCTCTCTGTGACACAGGTGTTACTATGATCACTCAGTTACAGATGAGGACACTGAGGCACAGAAGAGATACGTAACTTATTTAAGGCTACATTGTACGTGGTACAACTGAGATGTGAAACCAGGGCATCTGGCTCCAGGGTCTGTGCTCCTAACCTGCTTTGGTAATTGTGAGGGAGGTAGGAAGGGGTTACAAGCAAGAGAAGTTGTTGGGGTGAAGAAAATTCCAAGATCAGGATTGCAGGGATGGGGGTGGGCTCAGATCCTGGGGTGCAGTGTCCATTTGGTGGCCACCCCCAGGGGCTAGCGATGGAGAGGGGAGTGAGAGGTCAACAGCATCACGCTCGGCCTAGAAGAAGGAATATGATACTAACAGTCTAGAGGCCTTATTGTGTGTGGGGCACTGGGGTTAGGGCAGTGAGTGGGATGGGTAAGCTCGCTGCTTCCACGGAACTTCCATTTATTCTAGGGATGGAGACAGGCGATAGGAAAGCCACCCAGTAGAGAAGGTAATTGTGGATTGTGGTGCGTACTTCGGAACAAGCAGTGGCATGGTGGAGAGCAGTGGCAGGACCCATCTGACACAGGGTGACATAGGGAAGGTCTCCCTAAAGAAGTGACGTTTGATCTGTAATCTGAAGCATGGGAAAAGCACATGAAGAACTGAGGAAAGCTCATTCCAGTCCACAGGAGTAGGGACAGTTCAGGGAATGGAAAGGAGGCCAAGGTGGCCCCAGCAGAGACAGCATGGTGGGGCTTGGTGGGAGATGAGGCTGAGGCAGGAGGCTGGGCCAACTCAGACTCGGGGCTTTGGTAAGGCGTTTCGGTTGTTTCCTGAGAGCGGTGGGAAGGCACTGAAGGTTAGGTAGGTGCGTGGCAGGATCCTGTGGGAGGTCCAGGGTGCTCGATAGGATTAGGCAGAGGCAGGGAGGTAGATAAAAGCAGAGGGAAAGCAAGGAAGGGAAAGTAGTTTAGGGTGCTTCTCCCCCATCTGGTACCTTGGAAGTTCTCATCACAGCCAACATGGCCTTTCCGCCCGAGGAGGATGGACCTCGCCTCAGGCAGAGCTGCTCGGTGTTCGGGCTGTGACAGAATTCACAGCAGCAAGTCTTCACACCACCTTTTAGCCATTTGACTGCCAATTTATACCTGTTTATATATGTAGACAGGGTGGGCCAAAAGTAGGTTCACAGTTGTTTATATGGAAAATAATACAATCGTTAATAAATAATAATACATAAACTCTGCCTGCGTACTCACAACTGTAAACCTACAGCATATGACCTTAAAGATTAAACAAGTTTTGTTCATTTTTATAGGCATTGGAATTTTAAAAATATTACTTATGTAATATTTTTGTTATGTAATAGATGCTTTTGATAATGGGGAACAGAAAACACTTTAGAAATGCTGTTATTTATTGGACGACTTTCTTATTCCCAAAATGGAGGCACAGAGACTTGCCTACCCAGCACCCACATCCTGTGCCATTTTTGCTGAGAGCCCCAGTTTAATTCAGGGTAGCGTGGAGATCAGCCTCAGACAGTAGACTGTGGTGGTGTAAGCCAGCATATCAGGCCTGACCCTGACTTCCCAGCATTCCATTTAGCTAGTGTGGCTCTGTGACCTGGTTCTGGCCAGGGAGACCCAAGGGTGAGTCCACTGGGGTGAGGGTGAGGTTTCTGGGAAAGCATTTTATTGTCCTCATAAAACCTGACAAATGAGCCTGTCACTGTCCTTCATCACCTTTCCCTGCTTTCTGCTCTGAATGCTGATAAGATGTCTGAATGCACAGCAGCCCCCTTGTCACCATGAGGTGACCAGCATGACGGAGAAGCCAAGAGCATCATGGAGATTCCCGCCGTGACATTGTTCCTGGCGAGTGGACACCAGCACCCCAGGCCTTCTGACTGCTGCCGGCTTGTTGAGTCTACTGTTACTTAGGCTTCTCGATACCTAGTGCTGGATACAGTGCTAACTGAAGCACGTATGAAAACGCAGATGTAATAAGCTTTTCCCTGTGTGCTGTGATGGCCTCATGAGTGTCCCTCAATGTTCAGTATGACCTTTAGCCTGTGTGAAAATAGTCTCTGTAAAGAAAGTTCCAACTCGTGTTAAAAGTTGTTCACAGTTGAAAGTGATGAGTTATGGACTTAGAAGTGCAATTTTCAAAATAAATGAACTTGTCTGTGTGAACCTGCTGTAGCGTGTACCGTGGAGCCGTACTTCATGGCCGGTATCTTCCTTATGGCTGTTTTTATGATAGTCTCAGTTGCTATTCTGGTGAACTACATTGTGTGTATTTATGGCTGTATAGAAAACTACAGCAATACTAGGGGTAATAGCATTAAACAGTCTGATTTCTTAAAAGTGTAAAGCTCCAAAAGGCTTTATTGGACTTTGGGGTAATGGTATTATTAAATTTTCTGCTGCTTTTCAAACTTTTTATGGCTAAGTTTCACTCTGGTGATTTCAGGAAATTTGGGGGCTGGTTCTGTACTTTTATGGAAAAGTATTTAACCTGGAATTCTCAGTTGCTGAAAAGAGGGGTAGGGGGAATTAATTTGTGTTTTCTTCTTTACTGTCTTGGACTTAGTGCAAACCGTGCGCAGTTTTCCACGTGAAAGGTAGAAATGGCTCTGTCGTGTGCATCATGGAGGTAACATGAGGTATGAAATGGAAATTCTCTTCTAAGCTGTTGAGAAAATAGAGACTGTAAGTATAGGATCAATACATCGTAAAGAGAAAAGGATTCTAGATAGCTAATAAAATCCCACTTTTTCATAATCTCAAAGCTTGAGACCTACAAAAATTTATTTGTTTAAAAAATAAAAATAATACATATGATTTCCCTATGCACCTTCTTCTTCAGTGAAAGATTGTTCCACAGGAATGAAGAAACGGTGTGTAGCCTTAAGGACCTTGTAAGTTACCTGTTGTGATGCCTCATTTTACAGACAAGAAACTGAAGCCCAGAGAGGAGAGATGCCGTTTCTATGGGGTGGAGCAGAAAGTGGCTATTGTGCAGCTAGGGACGGGCCCACAAAACCTACTGGATGTGTTTACATCTATGGTGTTGCCTCCTGTAATTCTCGAAGGCTATCCTTAGGTGGGATCAGAGTTTTTATCTTTGAGAGCTGGTGAGGGTTCCACAGGCCCCTGTAGGAGGGCATCCCAGGCAGAGCAGATGGTAGGAGCATGCAAGTGGGAGATTCTTAGTGGGTTCAGTGAAAACACAACCCCGTCTGGTGCCCCTTTGGGATCAGGAGTTAGAGGAAGGGCTGTGTGCATAGAGATCAGGGGCAATGTGGGGCTCGTTCAGGCGAGTGTGGGCCCGTGTGGGCCCGTGTGGGGAGGTCTTGAGAGCCTGTCAGTGGAGTTGGGATTTTATTTGGTCGCCAGTGGGGAGCTCTTGAGGATGATGATGATGATGATGATGATGATGATAGCAGCTAACACATCACACTGATTGTGTGCCAGCACCATTCTTGGTGCCTGACATGCCCTCACCTGCTTAATTCCTTTGCTGTAGGTACTCTGTCTCCCTTCTATAGTTGAGGAAACTGAGACATAGAGAGGTTAGGTGATTTACAAAGAGACACTCATAGGCAGTGATGGAGACAGAATCTGAGCCCAGGTTGTCTGGCCCTTGAGTCCCATTTGTAATGGTCTGCTGTGTGGGTATGGTGGTGATAAAGGTGACGGATTCTCTTAGGAAGATGAATCTGTAGAGTGTGCAGGAGCACGAGGGGAGGGCAGATGGCAATCAGAAAGTGGATTACTGGCCTCTAGAAGAGTTAATAAAAGCATGGCTTAGGTGATGACCATGGAAATAAAGGGAGGAGAAGACAGATGCCAGTAGCTTCTGAGCATGAATTAGTGGTGCCAGGTCCCCAGCAGGACGTGGGGGCTGGGGAGAGGACTGGGGTATCACTTGCATGTCTGTCTAAGTGAATTAGGGAAGTTCAGGGGGAGATTTGGTAGGAGGGTGATGATTTATTTTTACAGAGCTCTCTTTTCTCATTGTGATCATCTGATGCAGTGGTTCTTGACCTGGGACAACTACCCAGAGGAAGGATCCACGGAAGTGTGTCCTAACAAACTTCTGAGTTTATGGACTTTCCCGTGCTCATATGTCTTAGCGTGGCATTGAGTCCACAGTAGATCTGAATAGTATTTTTAGATAGTTTGTGACCTTTAAGGCACTTGTCCTCTTCCCAGCTTAAGAATATTGGCTGTGAGAACAGGAGAGGCAGTGGGTGTGGTCCTGCATTTGGGGGCCACCTTTGTTTCAGTTTCCCTGCCAGTGATTTCTTGCCTTCCGCTTCCCTGCCTGCTCTTCCATTGGCAAAGGAGAGCCAATCGTGGCTAGAATAGAGGCTGCTGGTGTTCTTTGTGAATGGGCATCCTGTGTTGAGGGGAACGCCCTGTTCCTGTTGGCGGCCTCAGCCTTCGGGTCAGGGCGGAGTGAGCACATTTTTCTTCCCTGCTGCCTCCTTTCTGAGAATATGTGGTCCTGGGGGACTGTCTCCCCTGAGACCTGTCTACAGGCCCCAGCTGACCGCCGAGGACCAGCAGGTGGTTCCGGGATCGGTAGCTGGATACCCTTGTGGGGAAAAAAATCCTGAAGTGGGTGGGAGAACGCTGAGATAACAGTTTGGGTGTGTGTTTTCTTACCATTCCTGTAGTCTGGGACATTTTTTTCCTTCCTCTCCTTCATTTTTCCCTCCCTCCCTCCCTCCCTCCCTCCCTCCCTCCCTCCTTTCATTTTCTTTTTTTAAAAAAAATATTCTATTTATTTATTTTTGGACAGAAGGGAAGAGAGGGAGAGAAATATCAATTGGTTTCCTCTCTTACACGCCCTAACCAGAGACTGAACTCACAGCCCAGGCATGTGCCCTGACTGGGATTTGAACCTGCAATCTTTTGCTTTGCAGGCCAATGCCCAACCAACTGAGCCACACCCATCGGAGCTCTTCCCTCCTTCCTCTCATCATTCCTTCTCCCCATCCCCTTCTTTTTTTAAAAAATTGGAGGAGTTGCTAATTGTGCAGGATCAGTACATGGGACTGCATCTGTTTTTGTCTTTGATTCTTGCTTTTCACCTTACTTTCTCAGGGAAAGGTAACACTGGGAAGTCACATAAGCACCAGTTGCATGTGGAATTACACAGCTGTGCACTGTTCCAGGTGTGGCTATTTGGGAAAGATGAAGGGAACTAGAAGACTTGGCTCTCCCTGTCCTCAAGCTCCTTAAAAAACATTCAAAAGGCAACATGCATGTGTGGCTTCAATTCTGGTTCAGTCACTAGCAGAATATCCATGCACACGTTCTTTAGCATCTCAGCTGCAAGAGGGGTTGATAGTATTTACTTTAGTGGGGTGTTGTTTTGCGCAAATGGGACAATGCATCTGAGAGAATACTGCCCGTTGTCTCTTATCTCCCTGTTCCAATCTTCACAACTCTGGATTGTACCTTAGAATGATCTCAGAAATACTAGAGTGGGAAGGGGAAATATAAGTGTTAAACTGCCTGTGTACGTTTTCTCCATTTCTGCTGAGTAACCATGTGAAGTGTGTGTGTTCATGTGTGTGTGTGTATGTGTGTATTTTTTTTTTTTTTTAGATGAGTGAAATGAAGTTCAGGGACGTTGAAAACAAAATAGTTCCACCACCTGCTACATGTGTGACCTCAGGCAATTATTTAGTATCTTGTTGCTTGTTACCTCATCTATAAATAACAGGATAATGATAGTTCCTGCCTTACAGGGTGGTTATAAGGATTGAAATGGTTAATGTGCATAAAGTCTTACAATAATGCCTGGTAAATAGTCAATATGGTACATGTATTAAAAATAATTATCATTAAGGAAATTGCGTAGCATCTTAGCCATTATATGGTGAAATCAGGGTTGATTCATATACATAATGTGTTGAAATAGGATTTAACTCTCACTGTTAAAACAGAGTGGATTTGGTTTTCATGGAGAGGGATTGGGGAACTGAGGTTAGAAGCATCAGGAAAAGTCCAAAGAGAGAGAAGAAAGGATTTCAAGAATGGGGAGGAAAGGAGACACCCAGACATCTTTAGGAGCAGGTCAGAAGGAAAGCTCTGTGTTGCTTTTGTGCTGTGGCCCAAGAGAAGCCGTTTACTTGGATATGGCCCTCAGCTTCTTGAACCAGTCGGTGAGGGAATGAGAAATCACGAACGGGATCTTTGCAATCTCTGTTTCAACAACTCTGTAGAATAGTAAACTAAGGATTCTGGAATCAGAAGACCAGATTTGGAGCCTGGGCCCCTACTGCTTATTAGCTGCATGATGTTTTCAAGTTTCTTAACTTCACTAGAGCTCTGTGTCCTTCTGTGTAACATGAGAATGATGGAGCCCACCTCCTAGGACTTGGAGGAGCTGAGAGACGTTGGGCATGCTGTTTATGATGAGCTTGGAGAAAGCCTTCAGCAACTATTAGTTACTCGGTGTTCCCCAGGGCTTAATGTTATCCCCTGGGCTTTGGTTAGAAATACACTCAGTCCATGAGGCATCCATGGTGACATTTTGGAGCACTGCTCTTTCTGGATCAGTCTCCGCCAAGCACTGAGGGCCCCAGGCTCCCGTCACCGTCTCAGTCAAGAACATGGCCTGGAATCCTGAGTTGCTTTGGAAGCGCACTTTTATTTGCCTCTTCTAGCCCTCAAAAGATTGTTGTAGAGCTTAAAGGAGATCGGAAATGGGTATCTATTCTTCTTCTATTGGTTTTAAAGCATCTGAACCCTCATTTCCATTCCACTGGTTTTTGGTTCTTAATAATGCTCAGGGGACTTCTCTATCTAGCAATTAAGCAAAATTCCATTATAAACAGACAATTTTGCACTTACATTCTTTGTTATACAGAGATTTTTCTCCTAGTCTCATTTGTCCTCTCACGACCAAGATAGGAGAGGGGAACGAATAACGGGCTTCTCTAAGAAAAGTTAATGTGACAGAGTGAAGGAGGAGCCTCAGAATCACAATATGGACGTCAAGTCCCACGTGTCCTGACTCCCAGGCCAGTGCTCTTTCAGTGGCGCCCTGTCCCCCCAAACTTGCCTTCTTGCTTCTTGGAGCAAGGCCCCCCAGGCTGCTCCATGCTGTCGAGGAGGCAGCTGCCCCTGGAAGGGCTTTCCTTTTTAATACAGACCTCACTGCAGGCCCATGTCCGCCCTGTGTGCAAACTCGAAAGCCTTTCTTCAAAAATTCGTGTGATTTCAGATGAAATTGGTTTTCCTGGGCCAATTTAACAAGATCTTTGCTCTCTTTCGTTTCCTTTAATTATCTTGTTTTAAAAAAAAAGAAGAAGAAGAAGAATTGGAGAAGACCATCTGCTTCCTGAGGCAGTTCATCTCCCATGTTTTCTCCAATAAATGTATGAGGGCCCAGTTGAACAAATTAAGGCGTCATCTCATTCTTGTTTGGGATTCTTTTTTTTTTTTTATGCTTTTTGCATCCCCGCCATCAGCTTTTCTTGGTTGTGTGTTTGGGATGTCTTGGAGTGTAGATTTTATGAAAAGACATTATCTTTGTTCTGTAAACGGCAGGCACTGCGAGCCATTTTTTTATATAGTGCCAAACCATCACAACAGGGTTCTTTGCTTTTTTTAATCCCTTCCTCTCACTGCGAGAAGTCCTATTAACATGTTTTCTGAGCTACAGTGTAAAAGCTATCCAATATAGCAGGGAAAGCAGATGGGGGTGGTTGCTGTCTTCCTTTTCACAAACTCTAAGCCTTGTCTTCCTTAGTAAAACTTGGCCTTACCACCTTTTACCCCGGAGCCTGCAGTTATGGATAGGAGACATATGTAGTGTGTGTGTAGGGGGGCAGTGCTGTTCTTTCTTTCTTTATTTTTAAAGTTACATGGTATGTACATATATAACTTCATGTACAAACTTAACTTCATTCAGATTGGAAAACACTCTTGCTCTGAATTTGAAAATGTTTCATACTCATTATAAAAATTTACGTAAATCAGCACCATGTGAAACATTAAAAGACATTTTTGTAACTCTCGTCACCGGAGGTTACTGCTGTCAACATTTTTGACAAACTTTTCTCTTTATTCCTTTCTGGGCTGTTTACTAAACGTCTGCCATGTGCCAGGCACTAGGAATATACTGATAAATGAAATGGTCATAGACCCTGCCCTTATGGAGCTTTTCCAAATGGGGAGACAGAGACATTGAACAGATGATATGAATTAATCTCATACCAATACCTTTGGACTTAGTGATGGGGTTATGTTCTAAAAAACTCATAGTATTTGAAAAGGTAGTAGATTGAAAATGTGTTTAATACACCTGACTCACTGAGCATCATAATTAGCCCAGCCTACTTTAAATGTGCTCAGAACACTCATTAGCCTACCGTTGGGCAAAATTGTTTAACCTAAAGCCTATTTTATGATAAAGTGTTGAACATCTCGTGTAATTTATTATGCATATCACTTTTGCACCATTGTAAAATCAAAAATTGTAAGTTGAACCCATAAGTCAGAGACCATTTGTTTGTATTTTCTAATTCAGATGCATGTTGTTCTTTTAAGTCTTGTATAATTTTTAAAATAATCTTTTACCTTCTTTTGAAATAGTATATTACACTTTTAATTTCTTCTGTTAAAAGATTTTATTTATTAGTTTTTAGGGAGAGAGGAAGGGAGGGGAAAAGAGAGGGAGAGAAACTTCATTGTGTGGTTGCCTCTCACACGCCCCCCACTGGGAACCTGGCCTGCAGCCCAGGCTTGTGCCCTGACTGGGAATCGAACTGGCAACCCTTTGGTTTACAGCCCATGCCCAATCCACTGATCCATACCAGCCAGAGCTATAGTTTTAATTTTTTTGAAAACATGTCATGTTTTCATTGTCTGTTAGGATATCAAACTGTTCCCTAATCTTTTTTAAAATCATTAAGTCTACATGAAATTTAATCTTTTTAGTACTTTAATAAAATTTAATACCATAAAATTTTTCCTAAAATTTTATGAAAGAATGGCACCATACATGCTTTTTGTTCTAGCTTTTTATTATGATAATTTTCAAACATACAGAAAAGTTGAAAGCACTGTGTATGGAATTCCAATATGCTAGTCATACTTTTTATAGATAATTTTTATTCAATAATATTTAAAAAATCCTACGTAACTATAGAAACATTCTCACTTTTAAATCATGAATAACATTTCACTGTGCAGATGTGATACTTTATTTAATCTGTTTCTTATTGATGGGCATGTAACTGCTTCCTGATGTCCCTAGTAGAAGTAATGCTGCTTATATGTCCTTACAAAAAGTTCCTAAGATTCGCTGTCATGGGTATTCCAATGTGCAGAGCATCAGCCGTTGTATGTTGTCAATGAACAACAGTAGAGACTGCAGATGCAGCCTTCCTTGAGGAAGACAGCCCTGTGTCATCTGGGCAGGGCAAAAGTCCCCAAGAAAGAACTTGGTTTCCACAGACTCATAGACGCAGATAATAGACTGGTTGTTACCAGAGGGGAGGGGGCCGGGGAGAAGGGGGAAATGGGGAAAGGGAGTCAAATATATGGTGACAAATGGAAACTAAACTTTTGGCGGTGAGTACACTACAGTGTATACAACTATTGAATCATAATGTTATACACCTGAAACTTATATAATGTTGTTAACCAATGTTACCTCAATTAAAAAAAATAAATTTAACCTTAAGGGGGAAAAAAAAAGAACTGATTCCCTACAGCAGAATCCTCATGTAGCATCAACCTTCACCTTCATTGGTTCAGCTTTAATCCCAGTGGCTCTTCAGTTATAGCATCTCGGTTGTTGTGGGTCTAATTAGTGTATCACTTACCTGTTGCCACAATAATGCTGCGTAAGGGATCATCTCCAAGTTTAGTGGCTTAAACAAGAGCCATCAGTATCTACAGGCTGGCTGAATGATTCTTATTCCTCCTGCTGGGCTCGCTCATGTGCCTCCTGTCAGCTGCAGGTAAGTGTGTTGGTCTCTGCAGTTCCCCCCCGCCCCCCAACTGAAGGTCAGCTGGCTTACGCTGGACCAAGATGGCCTTGGTCGGCAGGATTCAGGTGTCCTTCCCAAGTCTCCAGTGTTCTTCCAGTAGGCCAGCCTGGGTGTGTTCTAGAGGCAACAGAACAGACCATTTCTTTTTCATGGGGCTGGAAGTGAGCCATGCTTTTCAAGCTTCTGTGTCATCTCATTTGCTAACCTATTGCCCGAAGCAAGTCACACAGCTAGGTCTGAGTCAGTGGGAAGGGGACTACAAAGTTACAGAGCAGGGAGCGAGGATATAGAGATGTTTTTCTTTGTGTGTGTGTGCAAGCTGAGTTTTCTTTTTTTAAGTACATTTTATTGATTATGTTATTACAGTTGTCCCATTTCTCCCCTTTACCCCTGTCTGCCCAGTACCCACCTTCCCTGAGCAATACCCCGCCTTAGTTCATGTCCACAGGTTGTACATGTAAGGTCTTTGTTGCTTAAGGCTGTTAATGCAGTCTGCCCTCCACAGCTATCCAGCAACATATTTTAAATTATCACTTCTTAGAAGCATTAAACATAGCTGTTTCTAAACTGCAGATGTTATGCCTTTGAAATATGAAAAATGGGAATCAAATGTATTTGAAAGAGAAGCATAAAGCGTTCATTTCTTTAAAAAAAGTCTTGTTAAGAGTTATATAGGAATGCGTAAATGGAAAAATCTACATTTATTGTTCTATCTTGAAAATATTTCTCTCCCAGGTGTTGGTGTTTTCCCCTGGGCTTCATTTTAGGAAACAGGGTTTTCCCTTGTATGCATAATTTTCTTTGTTTGATAGTGGCTTAGAAATTGGTTTTGAAATCTGGCCTTGAGAACATTGAATCAAGTAAGATGAAGAGCTGGATAACTATGCATAGTGCCAGATGGGTACTAGACTTATTGGGCCGATCACTTCCTAAGGTGTGTAAATGCCTAGTCACTATGCCGTGCACCTGGGACTAATGTAAAGTGCAGTGGCAGTTACCAAAAAAAAGTGAAGAGTTAGAATCACAAATCAAACTTCTTAAATGTTTTTGCTTTAAAAAAGAATATTTTATTTACTTAGAGAGGGGAAGGAAGGGAGAAAGAAAGGGAGAGGAACATCAGCGTGTGGTTGCCTTTCATGCGCCCCCTACTGGGGATCTGGCCTGCACCCCAGGCATGTGACCTGACTGGGAATCAAAATGGTGACCCTTTGGCTCACAAACCGGTGCTAAATCCACTGAGCCACACCAGCCAGGGCTGTTTTGCTTTAAATATAGACATTAGAGATAGGATTAGATCCATGCATCTTTTTGCAGGGAACTTTGTTTTTTTTTCTCTCTACTTTAAGTTATAATAAGTGGTAAATTCGGGTTCTTCCAGAACAGTGATTCTCAGCAGCAGCTATGCAGCACCCAGGTATACAGATGGCAAGAAATTCTTACTAGAATTATATCTCAAAAGCTATATTTAAAGTCAAGTTTATTCCCATGGAGTACAATTATATGCCACACCTCTCTCTTCTCTGCAGAAATACAAACTACTGAAATAAAAATTTGCATACACATATACTTAATAAATACTCTTCATTATGTATGCATCATAAAATAACACACTTTAGTTGTTTAACAGAAACTGTGTGTATTATACTAAGCAGGAAATTTAAAGTTTGTTGCCAAGTTTGCTTTATTTTTTTGACTTTGAAACCTACCCCCAGAGTGAGCCAAGATGTCACACACTTGTTTTTATTGCACTGTCTTGAGCTATAAGGAAAAAGAGGGCTTAGGTTTTGCTTGCCAGCAATAGAGAGCCCCTTTGTTTGTATTTTACCTGGATATGTATTTTACCAGGATGTTGGACATAAACTTCAAAAGAATAATAATATGTGGCGAGGATTATCCTGTAGAATTAATTGATTCAGGTGGTTTGGGTCCACTTCTAGAGAAAGTCCTGAGAGACCTGGCATAGTGGTAATGAGCCTGCTCTCTGGAGGCAGAGCATTGTGGTTCCTGACCAGCTGTGTCACTTGCCTCCTATGTGACCTGGGACACGTTATCTAACCCTCTGTGCCTCAGTCTCCTCATTAGTAAAATTGATGTAATAATAGTACTTCTTTCATGGAGTTATTGGAAATGATAAATAAGGTAATCCTTATGAAGTTCCCATATAGGACAATGCCTGGCACATAGTAAGTGCTCAATAAATGTTAGGTAGAGTGGGTACTGGAAAGAACCCTGGTCATCTGAGGCAGCTGCTCCGACTTACAGATCTGGATAGAGATTAAGTTCTTTAGGGAAAAATGTTTAAGACTTTAAAGTGAGATCCAAGCAGTATGGATTAGGAGACAGTCTAATCCTGGAATACAATGTCTACTTTAAAAGTATTTGTCCATTGATTCAACATTGTGTAGTTCAAGAGTAAGGGTAAGACAATAGTTTTTTGACAGCCCCTTTCTGTGCTCAGCAGGTTACAGTGATTTCAGTAATGATAGAAAGGGAGCTTTTATTATAACTGCAGTTCTTAGCTCCATTCTTGGACTTAGCTTCTTATCCATGAAACATTTTTACAAGATGGCAGAACAGGGCAGGGAGAAAAGACTGAGAATGTAGACCACTGAAGTTTATTGAATACTTAATGGTGAATGTGCGAAGGTCTCCAAGGGACTTTGCTTTTATTAAGAACACTTACAACCTCATTGAGAAAACAGGTCCTATGTGTAAGAAAAAAAATAATAGTAGCAATAGTGATAGCAGTTAGCATTATGGAGTGTGTGGAATCTGCCAGGCACTAAGTAGAGCAACCCAGCCACCTGTCACGTCTCATTTGATCCTCATAGTAACTGCCAGATTGAGAGTCACCATAATTTGTGAATGAATAAGACACGCTTTGGACATTAAGTATTGGTTTGCAATCACATTGGACCTAAGTGTTGACTAGGCTAAGGAGAGGAAGAGATGACTCTGGGCTGAGGTTAGATTTTTCAAAGTTGGGGGTTGGAGGTATTGAGAACACTCATTACTTGCATTTTTGGGAGTCAAGACAAGAGATGATAAGTGTCTTGCAGTTCCCAGGACAATCTTGTGTAACAGAGAAGGTCTTACTCTGCAAAGCTTGCAAACACCCTGCCAAATATTCTTGTAGGTGAACAATGCATTTATAATTATCTGTGCCTAGACTTTCTAAACATAAAGTGTTTTTTTACAGCTTCAATATACACTGTCTATTCTAGGAGTAGACACTCCTTCTAGTTGATAATTATGTTTAATATTTTTGGACTTTCTTAGAGTTGCTCAGCATTTTGAAATTGATGTCATTGGCAGCGACACAGATCATGATGTCTGTGTTGACAATGCAACACACACCTCTGTCCGCTCGCATTCATAGCTGTCACTTAGTGATTTTACCCAGAGATGTGAGAAGCTGGTTCCTGTTCATTTTCTGTGATTGGTAGTATCGTTAGACCCAAGAATTTGCTTATCGAAGTGTATCTTGCCTTTCATTTCTCCTTTTCTGGAACTTGTTGTGTTGCTAGGTTTTATTATCTATTTATTTCACTTCAAGATAGTAAAGGGGGTGCTAGAAAATACTTGTTATAGTAAGAGCATGTTGGGTGTGATGGGATTGCACTGGGTTTGACTTTCAGGAAAATAGTAGCTATTTGCAGGTAAGGAAGGACTTGAGTAAATGAGAGGTTCTAGAATCAGTGGGTATTAGGCTGACAATGGCTGAAAGGACTTTGTTCTGGGGGCTGTCGGATGAGGGAGCGATGGTGAATGGAGCAGTGCTTATGTGGCGAGGCGTAGCTGGGATGGACTGGGGGGAGGTGTAGGGGGGATTAGACGTGGCTGGGTCAGGCACTATGGACCCGTGTGAAGTCCTAAAGGTCTGTGGAGGGATGGACAGAACAGAGAGCAAGGTAAATTGGGAAGAATTTCTTAGACTTTTTTTACTGTATTTGGGGAAAACAGGTATAGTGAAAGTTTAATTTAAGCCTTTTGTCCCTCTTTGGCATCATTTCAAAGGACACAGAAAGTTCTTATCACAAGATTAAAGAAACTTGTAACTGTGTGGTGACAGATGTTAACTGGACTTATTGTGATCATTTTCTAGTAAATGCAGATATTGAGTCATTATATTGCACACCTGGAACTAATATAATTTATGTCATATGCATAAGGGCATGATTATAGCAAGATAATTTACTTTAACATTCTTGGTCATGGTCATATTATATTGACAAAAATAAAGACATTGAGGATTGGATTAATATATAACAAGTTGAATAAATATAGATGTATATAATTTCAAATTTATATATTGATGTCTAATTGGAAAAAAGTAGATGGCATCTTATACTGAAGTGAAGTACAGGTGGGCACTGAATTTATGTATTCACTTGTTTATTTAATAGTTCTTTCATGAATTCTGCTTGGGGGCCACTCCTCTGTGGTCCTGTTGGACTTTTGTTGAGCCCCGGTAGTATTATCACAAAGCATATACCGTATTTTGCTGTGCATGGTGTGCACTCACGTTTTTGTACACATTATACACAGGATTATTATACCCATGGTATGTAATCATTATACCCAGGTATAATGAGCATCCTTGTTTTTCCCTCAAAAATTTGGGCAAAAAAAGTACACATTATAAACTGCAAAATATAGTTAAAAATATGGATTTTCATGAATAGGACAGAAAAACACTGCGGGATGGGAAAGCTGTTGTCGCTAGATTTCTTCACTTGCGTAGCTTTAAGCTTCGTTTTAACATTGCAGCTGTATTCTTAATGTGGAGCTTGTAGCAGGCGCCCCCTGCTTCCTGGGTCTCTGAACTCAGTATGTGATTTTTCGGGAAGCAGAGGCTCTTGCTCTGAATGCTCACAGACCTTCTCTAGCTTTATGGCTGAGCTAGCGTTTTAGCCTGCCTTTGCTTTTATGGGAAAGGTAGACAATATTTGGATTAGGATAAAGTGTCAGAATCTGCCTCTTTATCTAAATCAGCACTTCTCCAAATGAGATATCATGTGAGCCACATCTGTGATTTGAAATTTTCTAGTATTCACTTAAAAAAATGGATGGAATTAATTTTAACAATAGTTTATTTAACTCATTAGATCCAAAATATTATTTCAATATACAGCAATATTTTAAAATTATTAATGAGATACTTTTTAATGCAAAGTCTCCAAAGTCAGCATGTCATTTATACTTATAGCAGTCAATGTGGATACAGGATATTCATTGGAAATACTTGATCTGTATATTGATTTCATAAAATTTATAGTTGAAAAGTAGATTCACTACCCAGGAAGTTCCAAACTGACTTAAATACTTCCCAAGTATTAGTTTATAAATTTAAGTTAATTATAATCAAATAAAGTTAAAAATTCACTTTCTCAATTGCATTAGTCACCTAAGTGTTCGTAGCTCCCCGTTGTTCCTAGTGGCTTCCATATCAGACAGCGCAGCTGTAGATTATTCTTAACACCACACTTAAGTGCTTTTATATTTTCTTGGGTTATTAATGAATTAGAATTAGTTCATGCCACAAAGTCTTCGGAAACTGTTTTATTACATTAGATTTATTCATCCAGCCTACCAGTGCCTAGGGAAAAAGAGCTCTGCATGTTCTTGCTTTATTCCCAGGGCCAGGGAGTGCTTTGCACATAGTAGGGTTTTAATCAGTGTTTAGCTAGCTACACTCTATTTAGTCCTCAAGTTTACTTAAATTTTGCTTTCTCAGGGAAGTGTACCTGCTCCTTTGTTAGATTTTTTTTCATTGAACTGAGTTACTTTCTTCCAAAATATACATACTTGCACACTGATTTGAGTAACTTTGTGATTAATAGCCATCTCTCAGACTAGACTACAAGCCCCATGAGATTGGGGAAGGTGTTTTTCTTCATTGAAGTATTCCTTGCCCACCGCGAGTTTGGAATAATATTGGTCAGATAATAATACCACAGGGCCATTTAAAATGTGGCATGACTAGCAGATTGTCCAGTTCTTAACTTTATAGTAGCTGGAGTTTTGTATTGGGGGGAAAAAGGAATATTTTATTTTAAGGACTATGCATAGTAAAAAATATGCAGATTTTTAGGTTTTGTTTAGATGTTTTCAAAATACTCCTGTAAGTATGCCTTTTCCTAGCTTTCTTCTACTTTACTGGTCTTCATTTTTTAAAAATACCTATCACCTCGCATCTGTCTCTGCTAATAACTTAAGGTGCACTGAAGCCAAAAACTAGAAGGTAGGAAAATTGAATTGTGAAATACTTTTAAGGAGCTGAGGAAGGCACAGGGCAAAAGCAAAGGTGATAGTGGCAGCATCTCTTGCTGTTTCAGGACAGTTAAAAATAAACCCACTGTTTTAATTATAGAAGAGTAGTGAGCCTTACCCACAATATGTGAAAATATGATTAAAAATGTATTGAGTCAGTAAACCAAGGTTGTCAGGTCATTATCTGAATCATAAAGTGGGAGGTAATACCCATTAAAGGTTACTAGTTTGGAAAGGTTAGCTTAGAATTTAGTGTTTGCAAATACAAGGATGAGTGAAGGTAGGTTTACAGATGTAATGCAAATAAATAATACAATAATTATTAAATAATAATATGTGAATGGAAGCTCTGTTTTGTGTACTCACAACTGTAAACCTCCTTTGCCCACCCTTGTAGAAAGTCTCCACATTTGAGTAATGCTCTAGTAAACCTCTTGCATTTACTTTTCCTTTTAACATGTCAGTATGGAAGTGAAGTAAGCATAAAGAAATGTGGCCATGAGGGTACAGCCCGGTGGGTTTTCACATGCAGACCAAGCAACAGTTCGTGACCATCACAGCATCCTGGAGGCTGCCCTCCTGCATTCTCCAGCTCTCTTGCCCTCCAGGGTAAACCATTGTCCTGACATAGATCAGTTTTTCCTGTTTTTGTGCTTGATATAAATGGAATCGCTGCAGTATCCGCCTTTGAATTAATAAAACAGATTATCATTCTACGTGACACATCTGGTAGCAACTCATTGAAAACAAGGTGTTTTTGCAGTTTTCTTTATTATGCATCTAATTTGGCAAACTGGCAGTTTACCACTGTATTTACCACATTTTGTTGTGTATGATGCACACTTTTTTGCCCAAGTTTTGAGGGAAAAATAAAGATGCTCATTATACATGGGTAGTACCTGAAATACCTTGTTACCTGTTCTTGTGTTTTGTAATTCTTTGTTACATAAAATTTCTTGTACCATAATATGTTCAAAAATAAATGCTAAGACTAAAATTCCTTTATAATACCAAAACCCCCCCACAAGTATCTAAATATAAATGAATAAAAATTGAATTAAAAAATTAAAACAAAATATTTTGCTTTCTTGAATGTTTGGGCCAAAAACATGGGTGCGAATTACAAATGGGAGCACATTCTACACAGCAAAATACGGTAGTGCTTTACTCTTCAAGAAATGGTCCATGTAATAGAAGAGTCTGTGCATGTGCACGTGTGCACAAATGCATGTATATGCCCATGTACATGCTTTTAAAGATTTCACTCAAATTCAGTCATGCTGTGCTATGCATGCATTCACCCCCCATGGTAGGTCTGAAAGCCCCTCTCACAGCAGCTCATGTAGATCCGATTCATGGTTCCGAACAGCGGCACAGTCCTCTTACATAGCTGTACCATAATTTAATGGCCAGCTGTCTGCTGATGAACAGGTAGGTTGTTACTGATCTTTTGCTTTTAGAACAATGTAGTCAGTGTGAGTTTATCCATAAAATATATTCTTAGAAATGAAATTGCTGAGAAATGGGTCATACATTTTTCCTTTGCTCAGATATTTCTAAATGGCCCTTTAAAGAGTTTTGCCACTTTTGCTCCCACCAGAAAGGTTTAATAACTCCTACTTCCAGTTTCCTATTTCACATTTTCTTAAGTTTTAAGTGAGGTTAGTTCTTTATACATTTATTGGGCAGTTGTGTTTCTTTTGGGACTTGTACCTGTCCTTTGCCCATTTTCCTATGGGCTTATTCATACTTTTCTTAATAATTTCAAGGAGTTCTTTCCATGCAAAGGAAATTAGTACTTTTGTGTCATTTTTGGTGTTTTTTTTCCTATTTGGGTTTTTTTTTTTTTTTTTTTTTGGTTTTCTCTATGTTTACAGCCATTTTTTCCCCCTAAACAGAAGGTTTAAATTTTTAGATGGTGCAGTGTACCAGTTTTTTCCTTATTGGTTTCAGAATTGTGTGTTTTTAATGGGAAAAAGCATTGGAAACTTTAGGTAGATAGATAATAGATAAGTAGATAGATAGGTAACTATATAGATAAACTTAAGCCTAGAATGGAAAAAAAAATCTCAAATGTTTGTGGGAAAGGGGCCCTAAGCAGGAATTCAAATTTTAGTCAAAAGTGGTATAACTAACTATAAACAAACAAAAATTTGGACATTATTTGTCAAAATTTATTTAATATTTTAAAACATCTTTCAGAAGGGTTTTCAATGATATGCTTATTTCCTTATATGTATGCTTTGTTATTTGGGGTTTTAATTTCTCAAATGATCCCTCTTTTCAGATTTCAAATTATAACCCATTTCCTGCACCATTGCTGACGTCCAGTGATCCATGTCAGAAGTACTTCCAGGTCAGATACACTTTCACATGTTTCAATGCAGAGAAGCAGTTGCATAAAACTAACAAATGTATGTGATAGATGATTGTTTTGATGTTCAGCTTACGATTTGCTAAAATAACATGTGGGTTTTCATTTTTTTCACTAATGTAATAGAAACAATGAATCTTGAAAATAAGATAGAAGAATCAATTGGACTTAATTGTATTCATGTTATAATTGTACGACTCTATTAATATAATATGAACATATTTTAGTTGACTCTAATGAGAAATATAAAACTATCAAATTTTGCCATCTAGCATTGCCCCTTATAGCCTGTGAACTGTTACATATGAGCAAAGGAGGTGGTGGTGTGAGTCTCTGTGAACGGCATCCTACCTGCTGTGGGGTTTGCCTGGAACAGACCTCCCGCAGTCAGCATTCTCTTAGATTCAATGCTGAGTAATTCCAGGCCCTAGGAAAAATCACCTTAATTTTATTGTACGTTCTTTTCTTAGTGACATGATGGATGCTGGTCTATACGCAGGATGGTGTGGGATTTAACTCTTAGCCTCACAGTAATATAATAAGGGGAAAGTGATGGCAGTAACCTCTGGAATTAAACACACTATAGGACTGCAAGTGGCAGGCACATCTGGGTGGATTCCATGTTTGTGAGGGCACACACCACTCAGGAAATTCTGAGTTTTGAAAGAAATAGATTTTAACCATGGACTAGTAGATATTAATGTCCCTAAATTTTAAATTAAACCCACTAAGTATGCCCAACCTCTTTTTTGCTTTACCTAACACTGCATGTTTCACTTCAACAGAGAACTAAAATAGAACAATAAAGTAAACACTAAGTGCAGTAGAAGTATAGTAATAAATAGGAATATTTTTTTAATAAAAGTCAGCCAAAACCAGTATGACAGGGGAACCTAAGTTCACAGAGGAAAATCAGGAACTTAGGCGAGTCTTAGAGGAGATCTAATTCATGCTGGAAAAATTCGGGGGCAGGGAGGTTTTCTTTGTAAATACATACCTGAATAGGTACGTTAATTTTGGAAAATCAAAGCAAATATCTATGTCCTTTTAAAAATACATTTTAAGTATTGAGGATAAATCCCTTTAGGAATTCTTTAGCATTAAAAATGGTTTTTATTACATTAAAAGATAAGCTCAGAGTGGAAACATTTCAGGAACAAAGCTGGCAAATATATAAAATGATGTGTTTTGTTTTAAACAGAGGTGAATTAATGAAATGGTTTGTAGAAATTTCTTCTGGCTGTTATATTTTGTTATGCTGATATAGTCATTCTTTCTGTTGGTACTAAAATTGCACTATTCCTTGGTAGTTGTATAAAAAATAAGGAAAGTGTTATCCAGCATGATTTTTTAATAAAGAGCTACCACTATTGTGCATTGGTATAGGATATAACACATTTTGCCAAGAAAGCAGTATTCTTTTTTCAGTGGATATATTCTAGCCATTTTTACTTGAAAATTGAAATGGCAGCTAGTAAGGAGATCAGGTATGCCCAAATCCCACTTTCCGACTTTCAGGAGCTGTGACTCCAGAGTGCCTTTTAAAAAGCAAACATACCAGAATCAATACCACTATCTGCCTGAAAAATTCTTGTTGAACTTGCAAGATTCAACCTAAGAGTCACTTCTGAATAGGTCGTAGCTATGACATAGTCAAGTAATTAGCCTATTTTAAGGCTTCTTTCATTGTTTCAGTTTTTTTCTTTTCCTTTTGGAATTGACTCAAGGCCAGCTTATTCAAGAAAACCTGTGTCATTTCATTATAGCTTACGTACCTTTTTTCACCTAAACCAGTATTCCCAGGTTTGATCATAAAGAGAATCACCAGAGCTGGCCATAAAAATCCAGAGCTGTTAAAAAAATACATTTATCTTCCAAAGACACTGAGGCTCTTCTAAGTGATGAAAACAGCTTAGAAATGGAGCAGAGAAAATATCCGTGGGATATGCATATGATATCCCAGGATGACTATCTCTAATCTCTTAATTCTTATTTAAGTGCACATATTCTGATTTGTGTTTCCAAATAATCAGCCACCAGGTCGACCACGTTTTCCTGCATCTGGAGTGCCTTTCTCTTCCTTGTCCACTGGTGGACTCCTACCTACCTTTCAGGACCTAGCTCAGCATTTTTTGTGTGTTGTTGTTTTGCTTTTTGTGGGAGAGCCTTCCCTGAACCTCTCTCTTCGTCCCTAATACCTTCTTATAAGCCCCTACTTTAGCTTTTGGGAGTTTGTTTAATAAGTTATCCTTCTCACTGCCCTGTCTGAGTTTCTTAAAAGAAAGCAGTTGGTACATGGTTCTTGAAGCGGCTCAGTTGCACTTGGAAGGTTGAACGGAGTGAGCCCTGAGGCAATTAAGTAGACTGGAGAATAGGAGACCCTGGTTAGAGCTAGCTCTTGAAATCCACCCCTGTATCTAAAGAGCCTGGGGACGTTGCCCTGTGAATCAGCTGTGTGAAGTTGCTTTCCTGGTTTAGAAACTTCCAAGGTACTAAACCTGTGACTTCTCCTACCCAATGACCCAGGCTGCCTCCTAATAACCTTTGCATCTTTTGTTCATAGAGAAGTTCTTATCATTTTTGTCACATTGAGAGTTTACTTTCATGAGTAATTTCAGGAAACCAGCTTTATTTTGCTTCTCCTTCCTAAAAGAAAAAAAAAATTTTGAGTTTATTTCATTTCCGTAATACTTTGAGGTCTAGTTGAAAAGACGACATTCCTTGGGGTAGATGTTTTGCTGTTAACTCCTCAGTAGAAATAAAATTGTAGAGCAGAAAAATAAAAATGAAGAAAATGTGAAGTCTCATTTAAGAGTGGGGCAAACACTGGGCTTTCCTGAGCCCATTCGTCAACCCTGGGCCCATTTGTCAGTTTCCAATTTTATAAGCATGTCACAGGAGCAGAAAAAGAGCAGCAGGTTATTGAAGAGAGGAGTTTCCTGTCATTACTGACAATTTTTTTCCCCTTGACAGGGGACTACTGGTCTCAGAAAGAGAAGGGAGCAGGTTTAACCTCAGGCTTCAGCATGGGGCTGTGTTACGATGTCATCTAAGTTATGGGCTTACAGCTCAGTGCTGGGATCTTTGTGACTCTGGGGTTGAGGAAAGCTTGGTTAGCCATGAAATTAAAATGACCCTGGCTTACCTAATTTTGTTTAGACCTCATAAGATAAAACAAAAAACTCTGTATGTTAACTAAGGCTCCTTTAGTTGCTCAAAGGAGAAAAACATTTTTGAGTGGTTTAAGACAAAAAAAAATTATCGGTTTTCAGGGACTCCAACAATGTCATTGCAGCTTGCCCACTTTCTCTGTCTCCTGTCTCTACTTCCCCATTTGTTAGGTTCTTGCTTATGCAAAATGCAGGTTGTCTTTTTGTGGTGACTCCTTGAAGCTTCTATCTCTTAGTTCAAGGAGAAGAGAGGAGAGAGTACTCAACTTCTGGTCATTCTGGCAAAAGTCTTAGGAGTGCCTCTGCATGGGTTGCATGCTTTTCCTTGAACCAGTCGCCACAGCGGTGGGGATTTGCTGCTCTGATTCGCTGGGTCTGGGCCTTGTGCTTCATGAAGTTAGGGGTAGAGTCATCTCTGCCTGAAATGTAGCGACTGAATCCCTAATCTGTGAGAGAAGGTATTTTTATTTCATCAATTTTGTTCACTGCTCTATTCTTGGCTGTATCTACTGCATGGTAGTACACACAAAAAAATCCATTTTTCCCTCAAGGAAGGCTGATTCCTCAAGGGAAATTTTGGGGCTTTTACCTAAAAAGGAGGAAATACATGCCAGGCTATAGCAGATGTTTCTTCATCGTGTAGGAGAGCGACGGCAGCAGTCATACGAGTTCTCGTCACAAATTAACTCTAAACTTATACCCAGCTCTGGAATAGGAATCGATCCTCTTGAATTGATGTTGGGTTTTCATAGGTAACACTCAAAACAGCGTGATGAATAGATGTGGAAGTGGTGGCAAAACCAGGGGCCCTCTGCACCTTCCAGAAATCTGGGAGCAGAGCCACTTCTCTGCTGAAGTCGGGCCCTCGGGGTTACACCCAGCACCTCAGTTACACCCTCTTAGGGACGCTGTCTTTCCTTTTTCCCGCCCATTCCATAGACTGCCTTTTCATTTTGTTGATGGTTTCCTTTGCTGAGCAAAACCTTTTTAGTGTGATTGTGTCCCACTTTTTAATTTTGTTTTTGTTGCTTTTGCTTTTGGTGTCAAATCCAAAAAACATCATTGCCAGGATGTGTTAAGAACCTTAACCTGCTATGTTTTCCTTGAGGAGTTTGATGGATTCAGATTTTATTTTCAAGTCTTTAGTCCATTTAGAGTTAATTTTTGTGTATAGTGTAACAGAGTGGTCCAGTTTAATTTTTTTTTTTTTTGCCTGTGGCTGTCTGTTTTTCCCAACACCAATATTGAAGAGGCTGTCCTTTCCCCATTGTGTATTCTTGGCTCTTCTGTGATAAATTAATTGACCATATATGCATGGGTTTATTTCTGTGCCCTGTATTCTGTTCCATTGATCTCTGTGTCTCTTTTTATGACATCAAAGTTCAAAAAATGTTTAAGTGTCACTAACCCTGTGTTTTTCCCTTGTGACTATTTCTGAACTTTGTCTGCCTCCTCAGATTTCCCAAGATTGCTTACCCTCAGGGGAAGACTTTATCTTTATGAGAAAATCGCGGCTATCAGTTTTACTTTTCCTTGGTTTCGTGTCACGGCAGTGACATACGTGCCTGTCGCCATCCTTATTCCCCAACCTTCTTTCTTACATGAAGAAGTGCCCCTTGCCATGGGCAAGGCCAGCAATTCCATACCTGCTGTAGCCCCCTCTCCTCTCGTCACCTGGATTCTTCCTTCTTGGTCTGTCCCTCTTTTGTGTTTCTGCTTTCCCCTCCAACAAGGAAACCGAACGTCTTGTGTCCTGGGTCACTCCGCTGGGGAGAGTCCTGGACAGGGCGTGAGCCTGTCCCTCTGACCCTGAGTCCTGTGCTCTTGCGTCCAGGGGCACTGCCTCTCGCTTACGGCGGACTTGCTCCCTCGGCCGTGGTCTCTCTAGGATTTCGCCAGCCTCTCTCTACTTCATGACCCTTTTGAGCTGAAATAACTGTCTAGTTGATATGTTAATTCTTGGGGGCAACTCTAACTTCATGAGCTTCCCTTGGCAGCCTTAGCTCTAGATCCGAACCTTCATTTTGCTTTCAGATCATACCGTTATTTAACATCTAAGACACAGTCTAATTGCGTTCAGGCCTTAATCTATAAAAACAGCACATACAGAGCTGTCTTGTATAGGATGGTCCTGTTGTTCTAGCCTAACCCTCCTGCCATGTTTTCTCACAAGCACAGGGGTTACACGGGAAGGGCATAGGAAGGATGATGGGATCCAAACAGCTGATGAGAACATGGCTAAAAGTTTCTATCTGTCACATCCAGGATATGAACGCTACTTAAATATTAAATCACCTAGAAATGTGGTTGGTGTTCTTTCTGAAAATGTTTATGGTTATAAACAAAGTAAATACAAATTTCTCCCTAATAACATTGCTAGAACGTAGGGCCTACCATGATAAAGTAGCGTCATGGAGATTTTTTGTCATGCCTTTTAAAAAGCCACTAGATTTCTAGCTTTTTCATAATAATGTCTCTCTAACCGCCCAAGAGTCTAAGTGTAGTTTTCCCTTGTGCCTGTTATGAATACGTGTCTCAGAGAAATTTCATGTGGGTTCAAGGGGGGCTCTTCTCATCACGAATGCTGCACTTGAGTAAGGTTGAATTGTAAATGGAAGCATGTGTTTTCCATAAAATGGTAGTAGTAGCCAAAACACTATTAAAATTTTTAATTTTGTCTCAGAATATTGTTTGGAAGGGAGAAGTACACTAGATCCTCTGTTCCTGTAAAATGAAGCCCAGGTGCTGAGGTGGCCTGCTGGGTTAGCAGGGTGGTTTTTTTTTGTTTTTTTTTTTTTTAGCTTTTATTTATTTAATTTTAGAGAGGGGGAAGGGAGAGAGAAAGAGAGGGAGAGAAACATCCGTTGGTTGCCTCCTGTATACCCCCAACTGGGACTTGGCCTGCAACCCAGGCATGTGCCCTGACCGGGAATTTAACTGGTGACCCTTTGGTTTGTAGGACGATGCCTAACCCACTGAGTCACACCAGCCTGGATAAGGGGGAATTCCTATAAATGATAATTTTGATGTATAGGGCCCAAGCTCTAACCCCTTTGGAGTACAGCTCTTAACTGTCTCTGTGGGCTGTGTGGCCATTCCGTTATAAAGTGGACACTCCCTAGGCTGTCCAGAGATGCCTAGTTTCCTAGAAGCTCACAGACTCTAGGATGAGTGGGGGATTCTTTTCTAAAATAGCCCTTCCTGCGCATTTGATGTTAGAAAGAGAGACCTCTGAGCTCCTGCGTGGAACATTCTTGCCTTCCTCCCAGCGGAGGTCCCTGTTCTGCCTGCGGGAGGATGAGGGAGTTGTCGCAGTGCAGTTTTAGGAATGATAGGAGCGGTTCCTTGGCTCACCCACCGCTGGTGTAGAACTCACCGAGGTCTCTGCGGAGGGCAAAGGATCAGATAAGAAAAAAGTCATTCCTCACAGGCAGAGCAATGTGAAACCTCAGGAATTCTCACTGATGAATCTCATTCCCTTTCAGTCTGAGAAACCATTCTTTCTTCCTAGCAAGAGACACATGGAATAAATCACGGATGGTGTGAACAATATTTGAGATAAATGCAACTGTCAGATAGTTTCCTACGAGCTCTACAAGGGCACATGGTGACTGCAAACAGCTGAGTCTGTATTTTAATTCAGTGGAATGTGTTCAGAACTCCTTCGGGGCTCTGACATGTCTACAGTCTTGGGCTCAGTGCTGCATTAATAGTAATAATAGTTTTTTTTTTGTGTGTGTGTGTGTGTGTGTGCATGTGCGTGCTCTTGAGCAATTAAGACATTTCCCCAAAATTTCTCTTTGCACAAACACTAAGCCCAAGTCAAAAATGTTTACAAAGGCATTAGCAAAACACTCTAATGGGGGTGTGATTTTTCTAGGCATTCAGAACACAATTTCCAAACACAGTTGAGAAAAATTACCTTGGATGTATGGTGCATCATTGAACAGTGACCTTTCAGGTTAAATCAGAAAGCTAGAGAGCCCAGAAGGATTTTGGGGCAACTTTTCATCGCCTAAGGGAAGAGCAGAATAGAAATGTGGCAAATATTCAGAAAGGGAATCATTTTCAAGGTTGTGGAAAATGAAGCCACCAGAAGAAAATGCTTTTTTCCCAAATTCAAAAGAGAGATACTTTTTAATTTTAAGTAAAAGTTGGATCCCCAGATGTTTTAGCTTGTCTATAAATTGGCTTTTGGATATTCACATTAAGCCTGTTATTCGTTCCTATTTAATATAGAAGCAAATGGTAAAAATTAAGAGGAAAACGGGTTCTATATGTAACATGTAACAGAACCATTAATTCTCACAAACACCTGTTTAAAAATGTGTGCTCACTCTACGCCAAAGTGGTTTGACCATGTCAGGTGTCTGACAACCTGTTTCCTCTTTTGCCAGCCGACTCAGGTGCAGACACTGTGGCAGTGTTTATGGCCAGCAGCGGAACCACGGATGTCACGAATCGGAACAGCCCGGCCACCCCGCCAAATACCCTTAACCTCCGTTCCTCCCACAATGAACTGCTGAACGCTGAAATCAAGCACACAGAGGCCAAGAACAGCACACCCCCCAAATGCAGGAAAAAATATGCACTGACTAACATCCAGGCAGCCATGGGCCTCTCGGATCCAGCTGCACAGCCCCTGCTGGGAAATGGCTCCGCCAACATCAAGCTGGTGAAGAACGGGGAGAACCAGCTCCGGAAGGCTGCGGAGCAGGGCCAGCAGGACCCCAACAAAAACGTCAGTCCCACTGCGGTCATCAACATAACTTCTGAGAAGTTAGAAGGTAAAGAGCCCCACCCGCAGGATTCCTCGGGCTGTGAAATTTTACCCTGCCAGCCCCGGCGAACCAAGAGCTTCCTAAATTACTATGCAGACCTGGAAACCTCAGCCAGAGAACTAGAGCAGGACTTGAGCGGCCAGCAGGGGGTTGCAGAAGAGAAGGCCCCGCTGGGCCAGAGCCAGGCCTCCAGCATCATTGGGAATGGCGATGTGCTGCTGCAGAAACCAAACAAACCCCAGTTCAGCCCTGAAGACGGCCAAGTAGCCACAGTGTCGTCCAGCCCGGAGACCAAGAAGGATCATCCTAAGACAGGGGCCAAGACGGACTGTGCACTGCACCGGATCCAGAACCTGGCGCCCAGTGACGAGGAGTCCAGCTGGACTACGCTGTCCCACGACAGCGCCTCACCCAGCTCCCCGGACGAGACAGGTACCCCTGGGAACGGTGTCGTAAGGTGGCACTTCCTTTTGGTGTTTTCCGTTATTGATGGAATTAATCTCTAGACTGACCCCCAAAAATCTATTTGTAGCAGAGAAGAGCATGATCTTTTGGGGTAAAATTGGGGTTAAAAAAGTGGAAAATATTGTTAGGTTCTTTAACTGTTTCATTTTGGTTCCTACATAAAGTTGTTTTTTCTTGGAAGCATTTTTGTAAAAGAAATAGGTCCTTGGTGGTGAGTGCAGTAAAACATCATCTGTTCAGCAACAATATTGCCAGTGCATAGGTGAACTATTTCTGTATACTGTCAAGAAATACTGGGTTTTGTTAAGCAAAATAATAAAAGAAATACAGTTGCTGGGATCAGGATATAATTGATGAGCTGATTCACAGAACCAGCTATTTTAAATTTCGCAGCAGAACTTATTTATGCTTAAGCTAATGAAAGGTTAAAAGTCTGTTCATGAAAGACATTTCCCTTTTGACCTTCACTGGGGAACATTGTGCTAGCCTTGCTCAAGTGATATTTGAAAATGAGAAAGTGGTGTTTCTTCTAAAATATCTTCAGAAGTTTAGGATTTTAGCTAGTCTGATGGACTTCTGCCTGTATCTATAACGTCTTTGGATTTGTCAGAGGAGTCAAAATTGTGACAGGAATGAACAGCATCCTCAAAGTTAGCTACTTTTAACCTGTTTCTCGTAGCCCTGCATTATACCGATCATAAAGTTAAAAGATGTGGAGAACACTGCTATTTCTGAATTTGTAGTAAACGAGCAGTTGCAAAGACTTATTTCTGTAATATAACCTCTCAACTGCCCTAGTGGGTCCCAGGGCTCTGTGAGCGTGATACAAATAGAACCACCAGGGAAGGAAATAACATTTTCCCAACTTGTAAAGCTGAGAAACTACAAGGACTACAGATAAGGAAAAGAGATGGGCAAAGTTAAAAAAAAAAAGTTTTTGAAATGCCCTTTAAAATCGCAGTACTTGAAATGATGGATTTCATCAGCCTGCTGTAGCTGGGTATGGCAGTTAGGGAGGTCGCGCTGAGTCAGTTTCATCTTGTAAATGTCTAGACCTGCACATTACTGGAATCGTAATTATGTTTTGTAATGTTACTGAGTTCACAGCTCTATTACTTTTTATCCATTGAAAGAATTCTTATCCTATAGCTGATGGACACCATTACCTGTTAGTGTCTGAATCTACATAAATAACTGACTCACTTCCAAACTCTCCCACCTGTTTTCACACATCCCCCTTCCACCCCATCCTGCTCTTCCAGACAGGGCGCTTTCTGTTGTTGTTAAATTTTGAATTCTACTGAAAGTTATTTAATAAACAGTAAAGTCTGCCCTGCTCCTCACTCCAGCCCCTTTTCCCAGTGATGACCACCTTTTCTTCTTCCTTTTGAAAACATTTTATGCATGTATCCACATTTATAATAAATTTTAAAATTTACCCAGATTTTATGATGATGATATTTTTAAAGAGTCCTTACTTTTTAGAGATATACTAATATACTACTTTATATAATAGTGTAATATATAACATAATATAATATAAACTAATATAAATAATATTGAGTATGGACTTTTCTCCAAAATAATTGTGGTGGCAATTTGAAAAAGGAAACAAAATTGCCCATAAACTAATAATTGTTAAAGGTGGGTACATGAGGGTCATTATTCTGCTCTCTCAAATTTTATGTTTAAAATTTTTCACAATAAACCATTTTCTCACTCCTAAAATTTAGATTATTTCCATCTGTAGCCCCTTTGCTTACTGCATGCTGGGGTCGGTAAGGGCCTGCGGGGAGCTCAGCGTTGAAGCCAAATGCATGCAGCCTGCCCCGTCCGCTGCAGCTGCGCAGGACGCTGTCGGGGTCCCTCTGCTCGCTGCTCCTTTTCTGGGTCCTCGCAGCCCTTCCTGTGGGCTTCTGCACGGAACTTGTTACAGTGCTCGACACGTGATGTGAACTGGATTAGAATTTTCTGACATGTTGAGAGGATATGTTCATTTTCCTCTCTCAGTATTGAGATCTTTGAATTTTAAAGTAGGGGTGATGGTATGGGGAGGGCCCTTAATGGGTGGGTAAGAACAGACATTTTGAATCAAATAAATATGCTGGAAAGAATATGTTGCTGCTGTGACTCTAAAGCAGCGAGATTGGGCTTTTAAAAAACATAATAAAAGTCAGACAAGGGCTGTCCTTCAGAATGGCCCTTTGGGGTCTCTGTGCCCATTTCAGCATGCTGCAGTATCCCAAAATATTAACATGAATAATATTTGGGAATTCTTTTGGAATTTCCTGAGAGCCAGTTTGAACTTGTACCTTATGATCACACTTGAGTTTCAGAGAGTGACCACTATATAAATTAGTGAGAAAAATGAAATAAGTGACCATTCAGATTGTTATTCCTTTTGGTTTCATCTTTCCAGTGAAGCATAACATCAGCATTTACAATGATCACAATGAGTTTAAATATCATATGTTTCACTTCTAATAGCAGAATTAGTATTTATTATACATATACAGGGTCCGGCAGAAGTAATACCTGCTTGAGTGTGGTTGGTAGAGTAGTAACATGGATATAATAATTTATAGTTTTAATTTGAACATTTCAGCCAAAATGCCATGTGATGTGCTTGGGTATGGTGTTGTTATGTTACAGAATTACATGCTTCTGATTTTGTACTAAAAGAGGGGTGTTATTCGTGCTGGACCCCGTATTTTATGTAGTACACCCCTGTTTATATAGAATAAACACAAACACTAACTGTTGGAAGAAAAGAAAAAATGAAAGCAAACATTTTGTAAGATTTAGTGGGCAGCATGATTAGTTCATATTTAAAAAGTATATATATTTGCTTATTCACTGTGTTTTAAGCAAACACACATTACCATGGCGTGCGCTTCATGACTGAATTGTGATGATACAGTTATCTTTGGAGTCTAGGCTACGCCATGGGGAGCCTGGAAGAATAGAACAGACTCATTTCTACTTCAGGGCATCCTTTCCAGTTAGAGTGCTATTTATGAAATAAACCATGCGGACTAACTCAAAGATTCAGCACTTCCTATTTCCCTTTCTTTTGGATTTGCCCCTTCCAGCATCTTAGCACCTTTTTTTGCACAATCCTATGCGCCCAATATGTTGCTCCTCTTTCCCTCCTAAGTAGTCTGTGCTTTGAGAAAACAAGAGGCGATTCTAAAAAAGGAAAGCATCTCTAAAGTTACTGTGTTTCATAGGAGTTTCCAAAAGTTTGAAAGAATGCCTTCTAGATTCTGAAAGAAAGGGTTGGTGCTTGAAAGTGAGGACTTGTAATCTGTTAGTGTCTGGCCAGAGATCCCGGTCCCTCAGGGGCCCCGGGTGAGCACAATGGCCCAGATAAATGCAGATTGGTCAGATTGTGAGCGGTCTCTCTGAATCACCTGGTTTTAGGTTTGCTTCATGAAAACTTTTGAGAGACACATGTTGGTGCTCCCTGGGTACAGGTTTCAGTACCTTGTTGGTTTAATTGGGGGCTTAACAAAATTGGAGATACAGAGTTTGAAACTGGGTGCGTCTTGTGGAATAGCCGTTTTCAAATGAGCTTCATTACTAAACATAATGTACAAAGACAGGTTATACACAGAGAAAACCAAATGTACATGGTGTGGCAGGGGGTCTGAAGCTCGACTGACTTATTGTTGACAGCGTGGACTCCAGAGTTGGCTTTCTGAGTTCAAATCCCAGCGCTGTTTCATACAGGCAGCTCACAGAGCTTCTCATCTGTAAAAGGGGAATGATAGTGGGGTTTTGGCATAGACCTATTGTGAGGGCTAAGTGAGAACATCTTCAAAGAGCTTTCAGAACAGTGCCTTGGCATATAGCAAGAGCTTGGTAAATGTGAGTGCTTATTATTATTAATGATCATCATCAGTACAAAAGTAGGATATAAAAATTTATTTCTCTCTTCATAATAAATTACCTATATTTTGGACATGGATATTAGTTAGGACTTTCCGCACCCTAAAAGCAGAGATTGGTTTGTTTCATCTTGGTATTGTCAGGGCCTGAAATACAGTGGGTGAACGTAGTGAATAAGTAATGATTAATTGAATAAAAATGGAGGCCATCTACATATTCCCAATGGCCCTGATGTATTGAGTATATCTTTTGATGTTATATCTTAATCAATGTCTGATTTTGATATTGGGTACATATTTTGTAATGTAATTGATAATGTTGCCTTGTAATAGGTGGGACTGAATAACCAATTATTGAGGAAGGCATAATGAAATTCTTTGGGCCTACTATGTGGCAGATCTTGTTCATGGTACTTTCTCATACTCCAGTGGCCATGCTGGGACTTGAACCAAGGTCTTCAGATCTTAGGATCTTGTCTTTTTGTACTGTACCACCATCTTGAGATGTAGGCATGTGGTTCCCAGAGGCTGAATACATCAGGCTTTAACTACTTCAACTACATGTGTGTGGCAGTTGTCTTAAGAATCTGAAAAATGGAAATTATATTTTAGAGGATCTTTCCATTCCCATAAGCACTTGAGATTTAACTCAAATTTTGTCATCTCCTCTGGGAAATCTTTCTAGACTCTCTGAGCTGTTGAAAGTCCTTTCTTTGTACCCCAGTGAAATGTTTCCAAGTCCCTGTTACCATATTTCTCTCAGCAATTTGTTATGTTTCCGTTTAGACATAGAGCCCCGTTGAAAGCAGGAGCCGAGCCTTCACCATGTGTGGGTACAAGCCTCTTCCCACAAGAGCACATAGTAAGAGTCTCGCAAATGTTATCTATTTGCTGGTTGGGTGGATGGGGCTGGATGTCGAACTTGCATGTTCTTTCGGGTCTGCTATATCAGTATACCTATGGAAATAGAAAAGGTAATAATGGCTTGTATAAAATAATTGTTTAGAGCCCCTGGATAGGGAAATTCTTATTTATATTCTAGGCTCTTGGGAGGGATGAAGAATTGGGGTCATTCAGTTTATCACAAACATTGTTTGTATTGGAATTTGTAGGTCTGCAAGTCAGAAAGGCCAGTGCCAAGGAGAGGGGCTATTTAGGCTTCACTTGTCTTCAAAAGTTGCCTTGCATTGCAAATTGAACCCTGTTGCTCCAGAGTTTGAATCCTTTGATGTTATAAATCGATTGGTTTCCACTCTCAAGGCAAGCAAAGTGGAAGTCTTGCATGCTGGGTGCTTGGGGAGGGTGGAAGCCAAGGCACAGACCTCATTCTGCCACCGCCATGGGCAGCACTTCTTATTTCTGGCCTTAACTAGCGCAAGAGTGTTAGAGCTTCGAGTAAGTTTATATTATTAATGCTTTCAGGAACTTCTTCTAAATGTTCATTTTATGTTACATTGCATTGATAATTTCAACCATAAATGATTTTTAAATTGGTTTTTAAAAGCTCCCAATCCCTTTAAAAAGAAAAAAAGAAAATACCAGGATATAGGAAGGCTCAGCTTTCAGCTGGTTCATCTGCTGAAATAATTTTAATCTTTTAAATACCCTTTAATGGTTCACTGGCCTTCCTCTCTTGTCTTCTCAGTTGAGAGTTCCATGAAGTGACAGGAGAAATGCAAGAAGACAGATATGAGATGTTTCTAAAATAGCTTGGATACATTGTATTCCAGGGTAGATAGTGTGATTTCCAAATTAGATTTTAGTACCTTGGGAGTTAGATGTATAAAAACTCTTTCTTATCTCACCCAATGAACTTAAGGAAGAAGATGATTTTGCTGAATTATTTGTAGAAAGTTCTAGAGAAAAAAATTTATTCAACTGAATGTTCAAGATGTTTTTGGTTGTCTTCCAGTATAAGATATTTGACTAGGTACTTTGGGGAACAAAAAGAGAAATTCAATGAAATGAGTGGCAGTGAAAGTGTAACGGTCTGGTAGTGAGCACAGGACAGAAGGTGTATTCAAGATGGAGCCTGGAAGGGGCTACAGGAGACGAGAGTGCTGTGGGTAGAGGGGGTTCAGAGGAAGAAGTGGACTGGGATGTGGAAGTGAGGGTGCTGGGAGGTAACTGTGCTGGAAATTGAATAGACTTTCAGTGGATCACCACCTGGGGAATAACATTGCCCATTAAGAGCTGTTAAAAAGTAAGGAATTGCTTTCACTTCTTTTTCACTGATCGCTAAAGACGTTTAAGTCATAATTTTTACCCCACTTTTTTCTTTGCCTTTACTTGCTTCAAAAATTAGTTTAGCTTCTGGGGAGAGGATAGTGTGGGTAGAGAGTGGCTGCTTGGGAAGTGACAGGGTGCAGTTCTGCATGAGGTGCTCCCAGAAATGCCAGGTGATGTCCTTATGCCTCTAAGATTGTGACTCAGTGGAATTAGAGACACAAAAATGCTACTGGCCATGTTCATAAACTTTATGGTCATACTTCATTATGAACCATCTGCCCAGATTCATTATCCTCATAACAGAATCTTAAATTTATAAATATATAGTTATCATTGCTTGGTTCGTCAGCTCATTCATTCTCCCTCATTTGTTCATTCGTATATACATGCACATGCCAGTCATTTTTTAAAAGTCTACTCTGTGGACTGTGCTAGATGCCCAAGACATAGAAATAAATTAGAAATAGTCTGTGACCTCAAGTAGCTCACAGACAGTTTCCTGTCTCCATGGAGAAACTTCTGACCACATGTAGAGTGCCTTCTAAAATGTGTGCATGGGTTCTTTGTCCTACTTTCCACATGTCATGTCTCAGTAAGAACAAGAAATAAAGCCTGCCCCCAGATCCTGGGCAGCCTAAGTTTTCAAATAAAGAAGGGAAGATGTTTAGACGTTTTATTAGTGTTCTTGGACTGCTGTAACAAATTATCACATACTTGGTATCTTAAAACAACAGAAATTCATTCTCTCACAGACCTGGAGGCTGAAAGTCTGAAATCGAGGTGTCGGCAGGAAGAAAGTCTCCTTCCTTGACTCTGCCCAGCTTCTGACAGTTCCCAGCAATGCCTGGCGTTCCTTGGCAGCTCTGCCTCTGCCTTCCCATGTCCCTGTTATAAAGGCCCTGGCCATTGGATTAGGGCCTCCTCTAATTCAGTATGATTTCCTCTTATTTAGTCGATTACATTTGCAAAGATCCTATATCCAAATAAGGTCACATTCTGAGGCTGTGCCTGGGCATGAATTTTGGGGGAGACTATTTAACCTGGCACAGAGGTCTTCATAGATAATGCCTTAGTGTGTGCATTACAGAGATGCAAGAGAGTATTTGTATGCATTATTGTATTCCACTTTTTCAAGAAGGAAAGCTAACATTTGCAGGTATTGTGAGAATTGGTAAGTGAATAAAGTGTGCTACAGGGGACCTCAAGATAGCCTTTGGCTATCTTTATTGAAATTCTTCATTGTAAAGAAGAGGAAACTTAGGTATGGACCTGATACTGTTGAATCTGAAACCACAAATTCAACTGAGATTGGGAAGAAGTGTGGAAAAGGTAGAAAAAGATGGTAAAGGTACAGTAAAGCTTAACATTTAACAGTATGGCTCAGCTCTGGAGGGTGGGATGGTTCAGTGTACTTGGCATATGGAGATGGGGTTATTCTTTTTGATTAAAAAAGATAAAGCTTAAGAACAGACAGACAAGGATATACTAGGCATGTTTTTCTTATCTTTCTTTAGGAGACATTGCTTTCCAGATATTTCCTTGGGAGCCATGTAGAATATAAAAGAAAATGATGACTCTGATTTTAGGGCAACACAGAGGCAATATGATGCTGTGAAACCTTCAGAGATCACAAATGGACGGTGTTTGGAAGTACAGACAGGTTGTGTCCAGTAGGCAGTGTTTTAGAGAACTTGGAATTACACGCCAACGCTTAGAAATTGGAAACTTTTACATAAACATATGGGTCTCTTATTCCTCTTGTAAATCTAGACATCTCACAATGCTGGGCTCAAATGCCAAAGAGGCAGCAGTCAGCCGCACTTTAGATGGATCCTGTCCCCCTCCTTGCAGGGCACTGGGCTTGTGGACCCCTGCTGAAAGTGTCTGCGGACTCAGCCACCAGGTACACATGAAACTATGATGGCAGAAAGAGCTGGGCTGATGTTGACCTTGCCCGTTACCCCTGCATGCACGTGTGAAGCCATTGCAGCTGCGTTCCTGGATCCACAGACTTCTTTTCATCGTAGTCATTCTAGTCTCAGTCCCATGCCATCTTCTGGGATTATAAAGTGTGGCATGAACTGTTAAGCAAACGGTGCTTGAAATTTCCGAAGTCATCTTTAGATGACTTCTCAGAGTTCTTCCATCTGTTACTATAGTTAGAGGAGGGAAAACATTAGCTTTTCAAAAGATGGGGTGTGGGTGGTTCACAAATTTTGTACCTCAGTCTGACTCAGTTAATATACCCAGTTCGTTTTCATAAATGTGAAGGATAGTCAACAATTATTCTCATGATTTATATATTGTGTTTCCCTATTAAGACCCTTGGGTGCATAATGGTGAAATAAAGCTTCCTATTCAGACATTTGACTGGAAAAATCAAATCATTAGACTATAAGAAAATTATCCGTATTTCATGTGCAATGATGAGAAAGTAAGAGAACAGGATAAGCCCAACTCAAGTATTGGTGCTGGTCTCTAAGAGAGGAGATAATACTTACTGAATATAAGCTTTTATTTTTTCTTTTTGTTCTGCTTTCCTTAGATTTGTTCTTTAGTATGACTCAATTTAATTCCTGCAAGGATGCTTCCTTCGTATCATTAAGGACATTGGTGGTTGATTTTTTTTCTCCCTCAGTATTTGAAGAAGCCTTCATGTAGAACTGCACTGAATTGATACATCTGGGATATTATAAGGTAGATTTCCATCCTATAAATGGGTGTTGAAGAAGCTGGTTTTAGTTAGTTGGTTTGTTACCAGAACACTTTGTCTCATACATACGCTAATACAATGTATGTGATGCTTAGGTGTAGAAGATGGCTGGCCTGTGGGAGCCTGTTTAATCCCTGATAGGCAGAGTAATCATCATAGAACCACAGAACCTTTTCTCTGAGTGGTACAGAAGAAACTGTTCCATGTGGAATTGTCAGACAGTGAGAGAACGAAGATGCCCTCCAACTCCACATCCTTGGGGAAGGACTGATGGGAGGCATGGCAAAAAAAAGTTCAAGGGCTGGGGATGTTGAGACACCAGGTAATGGAAGCTTGTAGGGACACTTCTTAGCAATGGGCTAATGCCCCAGGTCCCATTTTGCTTTTCTGTCGCTGCTCCAGGGATGTAACCTGTGGGGAACCTTTGACTAACATTTCCTTTCATCCCTGCTCAGTGTGGACGAGGGAGACATTCCACGACCTCTGCTTTCCTTTCTTCCCCCAGAACAGGCATCAGCTTCTTTCATCATCTCCGAGTGGCTTTCACCTTTGAGTTGATGTCTTGTCCGTCTGTCTCTTGTTTATTCTTTCTTCTATGTGTTATGGAACAAGGGCCCCAAGCCACGGAGTAGATTAGGGTTCATATCTATAATGGAGTTGAGGATAATTGGACTGGTAAAATCTAGACAGTTTAAGGGTACCTTTAGTGAGGATGATAGTTTCGCCTTAATCCACGCACCTGCTTTCTATCGATGAGTCTCTCCCGAGTCGCTAATACCTATAAGGAACTGAGCGAGTGTTCTGGGCCCACTCCATCATTGAGGCAAAATCTTCCCTTGAAAGAACTCACACGCTCCTTCCTCGAGATTCTTTTAAATCTCTTTCATTCTCGATGGCATTTACCCCTTCCAGGTTTTAGAGTCAGACGTCTTGACTTGTTCCAGCTCCATCTGTTTCTTAACCTCTGAGCCTCAACTTGGTTATCCCTAAGGTGGGAATAATAATACTACCTGCCTCATTAGATTGGTACATGAAGCCCATGGCACAACATTTGGCCCACAAAAAGTGTTGTTTTGAAACATTAGCTAACATTATAACTAGTCTTATCTTTCCTATGAGATGGAAAGCTTCTTCAGGATATAGGGTGTTTTGCCTTTGTTGTTTTTATTTTTAATCCCCAGAAATAAATCCATGTACTTCTGTTTGTGCGAGTGATGAGCATAACAAGTAAACTGTATTATTTATATTAGCGGTACAACAAATCAAAGGCAATATTTTACCTCCAAGAAGTCTGCAGTAATTAGGAAGATGCATAAATCCTCTGCCCCTCAAAAAATAATTCTTTAAATGTGGACATTGCGCATTTTTAAAAAGCCCTCTCATGTGATACTGGTACGTGCTTCTGGTGCCTGACCACATTGTGAGCGGTAATGCCGGACTGTAAGCTGCGGGGCAGGGGCGCACAGTGTGTTTTGTTTACTGCTGTATTCTGAGCACATGGAACAAACAGTGCTTAGGACATGCTTGTGGGAAAAAATAATGTTCAATAAATTATTGACTTCAAAACATAGCTAACGATACCAGGTTGATTTTGTTGTAAGACAAGAATGTAGGACAGATAAGGGTCATAAAGTTCTAGATAAGGCGTTTCTTCATCCAGAGAGCTCATACGATGCAAGAAGGCAGAATTGGAAGATTGACGGTGTTGGGAAAAGTGAGGAAGCCGTGGGCGCACAGAGAAAAGACGCTGGGGGAAAGCAAGGGAAGAGGTGGCTCCAAGGCAGTGTTCCCAGACTTTTTGGTCTTGGGGACCCCTTTACACCTTCAAAAATTATTGAGAACTCCAAAGATCTTTTGTTTACGTGAACTACATCCATATTTACTGTTAAAAGTTAAAACTGATGTATATGTTATTTATTTAAAAAAGAATAAATCCATTAATGTTAACAAAATAAAATAAAACAGCCTATAAACATAACCATTTTTTCCAAAGCCAACAATTTCACAAGAAAAGCTGTTATTTTATTTATTTGAAAATAAAATAAATTTATGTTATTTTATTTATTTGAAAATCTCTTTAATGTATGTCTTGCTCGAAGGCAGCTGGAGTCTCTCACCTGCTTCTACCTTTAGTGTGTCTCAGTACATACTTGTGGTTGCAGTAGGTGAAGAAAATCCTGTTGGCCTCATACGGATGTTGAATATGTGGGAGGAAAAGAGAGGAATATTTTAATAGCCCTTGCAGGCATTTATGACTACTGTTTCTTAATGTTACACCAAAACTCAATAATTGGTAGTTTCTTAAAGGTTAGTTAGTAGGATCTGAAACTACAGTAGTGAACTTTTTTGTATTCTGCAATATTAAAACCCATTGGTCTATCATACATTTTGGGTGGATGTTTTACCCAGACGTAATTTTGTAACATCATGCATTGGTGACTTGGGAAATACTGGTTCAGTGAGTTATGAAGCTCTTCCAAGTGTTGACACTTTTCATTATACAATATGAAAACATTACATTCGTTGATCTCACCACATCTCATCAGAAAAGTCATTAATTATTGGGAAGCTGTCAAGCTCCCAGTGGCGGATACAAGTTTTCCAAAATTCTAATTTTTGCTTGAAAGCTCGCATTTTATCATTAGCAACAAATACTGTCAGTTGTTTTCCTCAAAGTGACAGGCTCACCTCATTCATTTTCGAGAAAATGTCTGCCTGGCGCCCACATTTGCATAACCATAGTTTGTCAGGTGTTCTTTCAAGTAGAAAGGGTCTTCTGTGTGCTTTTCCTGAAACAACAATCAGACCTTCATAAGCAGAAGTGTGTTCTGTGTGCTTCCATTAAAAAGGCACACAGTTAAGGGTTGAGGTTTAATTGCATTAAGACTTTCTGCTGCTTCCACAGGACGTCCTTAGGTGGGGCTGACGTCATTTTCCGCGGGAGTGTGTAGTGTTGGGGAGTACCCTAATTTCTAGTGCGGTCTGTGCCCTTGTCTTTCTTTGTGCTGAGATGCCAGCAGTTTTCGCCATTATTTTTTGCACCCTATCAGTTAAATGTTAACACAGTGAAAAAGGCTGTGAATGACATCTTAGTGTTATGGAAAGCATTTCAACCTCTGAGACCACCTGAAATCCCTGATGGGAGTTTTTTCTCTTGGCGTGAGGATCAGTGCTGCTAGCAATGTGGCTGGAGAGGAAAGTGGGTGGAGGGCCACTGTGAGAGAGGTCGGTTAGGTAGGTGGAGGCCGGGATGGAGAATGCTAATGCTCTACTAGCAACTTGCTCTTGTGAGTGAGCAATGACTGATGGCCATGACGAAAGGAGTGCTGTCTTGTCAAGTGCAGTGTGAGGAAGGCACAGCCAACGTTGGAGCCTAGAGTATGTCAGAGGGGCCAAGGGGGTGGGCAGTGAGGAGAGTCTCACAGGGATCTGTGAGAGGTGATGGGGACCTGGAGGAGGCGAGCAGCTTTAAAAACAGAACACAAGTGGAAGGAAGTAATCTCTAGGATTTCACAATTGACTGGATATGGATGGCGAGGGAGAGGGTAGAATGAAAGATGTCAGATTTTCAACTGGAAGACTAAGAAATGCTGGTTTCTGGAAATACTGAAGTTGGGAGGAGGAACCTAGTTTTTTGGAGGAAGATGATGTTTTTGTTTTTAAATGTGTGAGTTCGAGATATGTGGGGATAGCCAGGGTGTTCTGTCGCTAGAGCTGTGGTTCTACTGGACACCAAACAAATTCTTTCACTGTGTCTGGGACTTGTATACATGTTCTCTTGGTGTGTCATTGTTTTAGAATGGTGATAGAATAGGGGTGGAGTGGGAAGGGGGATGGAAATCTTCGCTGGTTTGGAGAGTATTAAAGGTCTGACAGCACGCAAGCACACACAACGAAATGGTTGTGATGATTTGGCCCAGTCTCTCCTTCTCCCCCCATTTTACTATTAAACTTTATTGAACCATACTTCTAGAATAATGACTAGGTATCTCATTCACCAAAGATCAAGCTGTTAAGTACAGGGATGACACATTCCATTTCTCTTATTTTTACTCTGCTCTAGGAAAGCAAAAGGGCCACGTGAAAAAGATAAGCATATTCTACCACCCACAAGTTGATGTTGAGGGTCTCTGCCAGGTATGATACCCAACAGACTTTACCAGGTGGCATTCATGACCTTGGCCTAGGGTCTACCTGACAGGTTCTAAACCAAGCTTTTAGAGCAGATTTTTATCTTAGGGATGGACTCAGACCTAAGTTCATGAGACTGAAATACTACAGACCCAGTTCTGCTGATTTGTGATAAGAGTGGTCACTCCCAGGTATGGGGTTTCCTGACATGACACTGTGAGTGCCTGTTCTCGGAACTAGTGTGTATCGTGGTTCCCAACGAGAAATCGTTATGACATGGCCCGATTTGCCCACACTGCATGGCTAGGGTTTCTCTCCCCCTAGCTAACCACATGGGAAACCCAGGCACAAGCAGAAGGGTGCTTAGGGAACATGGTCTTTAGTCAGAGGGGAGTAGTCAGAGGAATAGCATGGTTAAATGGCATCAACCTGGAGTTTCTGTACTTCTTCCCCTTGGGATGTTGCTACTGGGGACTTAGACTCCTTGAAGTACATTGGCTGAGATTCCCTTTTTCTTGGAATTTAAACCTATGACCTCTTTATATAAGCTACCTAATTTTTCTGATTAACAGTCTTTGTTAAGATACAGTAATATTTTCTACTGAGCTAAAGGTAAGTCATTCCTACCGCTATGATCTCTTTTTGACCTATACAGAACATTTCTGGCGCCAAATGTCTGGGTTTGCCATGCCAAGCTATTTTCCACTTTTCTGCAGACACCAATTGGGCATTCTACCGTTTAATTTAATTCTGACACTAACTACCTAGAGTTAGCACAGACCCCACAGGTTAAGGGCTCAGTTCCATGAGGCTGTCCCCCATTTCAGATGCTAATCACAAGTAGCGGGTCTGCAAGTTACCCACAGTTCTGTCCACCTTGAATATAAATCAGGAGTTCCTATAACCCGTTCCTCAGACTGATATGTTATAAGGACCCACAGAACCCAGGGAAACACTTACTTACATTTACTGGTTTTTTACAAAGGATATTATAAGGATACAAATGGACAGCCAGATGCAGAGGGATGTAGGGTGCAGTCCCAAAGTGTCCTGAGTGTAGAAATTTCTGTCCCTGTGGCATCAGGGTGTGCCACCCCAATGGGACATGAATTGGTTCACCAACCAGAAAACTCTGCTAAACACCTCCTTATGGAGGTTCCATTTCATAGGCATGCTGGATGAAATCATTGGCCATTGGTGATTAACTCAGTCTGCAGCCCCTTTTTCTTCACTGGAGGATGAGACTGAAAGTTCCAGCCCTATGTTCTTTCTTTGGCACTCAGCCCACATCCTGAAGCTCTCTCAGGTCCCATCTGATGTTATCCAATTCATGAAACACAGGTGTAGTTGACAGGGGCTTATTATGAATATCAAAAGATGCCCTCTGACCCATATCGCTTAGGAAATTGCAAGGATTTGAGGAAGCTCTCCAGGAACTGGGATGAACACCAAATATATATTTCTTATTATACCATAATATCTCAATCATACCGTGTTTAGGAGTCATCCTATCTCATTCTTATCCAATGTTTCTTGGCGTTGATCCATCAGCTGATTCAACTGTTCTGTAATAACTCCAAGAACACTCTTATTTCCCTCATTTTAACTAGCTCTTAGAGGGTCCCTTTGCACACCAAGCCTGAGAAGCCCAGTTCTAGTTCTGACACAGGACCTGCCTTTGTCAGGGCTTTCCGTGCTGTTGAAACAACAGAGTTCCTATTAGAGTCAAGGCTGACCTGCCAAAATTTAACAAACTTGCAATCCTAATAAAAACATGTGCAAAATGTTCATTTCCTTTTTTAAAAATAGTGCTTTGTTTTGTTTTTGGCATGGGTAAGAAGGATTCTTAATTGCTATCAGCTCCAGAAATTAGACCACTAGAAGTCTTTTCTCTGGTCCTTGACCCTAAAATTGTATCTGTGATATAAGCTTGCATGCAGTGTACAGGTTGACTATTTAAAATCCCAGCTCTGGCCCTGGCCAGGTGGCTCAGTTGGGTAGAGCATTGAACCATGCACCAAAAGGTTGTGGGTTCGATTCTGGATCAGGGCACCTGGTCGGGGTGCATATGGGAGGCAGCGGATTGATGTTTCTCTCTCGCATCAATGTATCTCTCTCTCCTTCTCTCTCCCTTGCTCTCTCTCTAAAATGAATAGACATATCCTCAGGTGAGAATTAAATAAGTAAAATCCCAGCTCTGTCATACTAAATGGATGATGGTGGCAGAGTCACATCATGCATTTCTCCCTGCAAAATGGAGTTAACAGCAGCACCTGCCTCATGGGTGGTCATGAGGGTTAAATGAAGTAAGGCATGTGGAGCACTTAGCACCTGCATGGTGCTGGGCATGCAGTAAACACTCAGCAGAAATTCGATTTTACAAATACTCCTTTATGTAAAATTAACTCCCACTAAATGAAAGGCACAGAAAGAGAGTCAAAAAGGGACTATGACTGGGTACACAAACAGACTTCTTTGAGCTGTGCAGTAGAATAGAAGGTGTAGCCAGGAGATGGTTCTTTGGAGTAGAGAGCTTGAAAACGGCCTGCTTTCCATCAAGCCCTGTAGAGTTTGGTTGGTAGGTCATTACCCTAAAGTTTAGCTTTCATTGAAAGGGAGGGAGGAAGGTGGGTCCTGAGGTTGGTGTAGTCCCCTGGGTCTGGACATCAGGAGGCTTGGGTTCTGCCCTGGACGCTCCCGCTCACTAGCCTCGGACCAGTGTGTTTTGCCCAGTGTTGTCCAGCCATTCCATGCTCCGCACCTCACTGAACATTTTCCAAATATCAGTTTGCTCTGTTCCTCACTACACGTTTGTGAGGCATCCAGGAATGCTGTCCAGAAGGTATCTAAAATGTTATTTAATTATATTAGAAGATGAATGTGTAGCTGCTTAAGTGAACTAAAAAGCTGCATTGAACTAAAAACCTCACTTAGGTGAGGTATCATTATCAAAAAGTTTTCATTATCAAAACATTGTTCTGAGCCCCGGCTGGTATGGCTCAGTGGCTTGAGCGCTGGCCTGTAAACCAAAGGGTCACCTGTCCAATCCCCAGTGCAGGCCTGGGATGCGGACCAGGATCTCAGTTGGGGGTGTGGAGAGGCAACTGATGGATGTTTCTCTTTCACATCAATGTTTCCCTCCCTCTCTTTCTCCCTCCCCTCCCATCTCTCTGAAATAAATAAATGAATAAAATCTTTCAAAAAAAAATAAGTTATTCTGAACATTAACTGCAGAAAGGTTTAGCAGAGATGCTTTTTTGTTTAGTACTTTTAGCCTTGATAGTTTTCATTTCACTTCACTAATTCCAATATGAGTTTGTGGTACGTACATGTGCTATGAGACAGAAGAGACAGAGACGGAGGGAGGGACGGAGGGACGGAGGGACGGGGTGAGAATGAAGGTTCTGCAGACTGGAAAGCACCGTCAGTGGTAGGATTTTTAAAACTTGGTTGCAGAGCATTCTGAACATTCTCGTAGAAGATTCTTAAGGGAATCCTTAGCCCACTTTCTGAAAGGCTAAGATGAGTAGCATCTCCAGTTAAAATACCGTCTGGTGTCCTGCAGATTCTAAAAGAAATCTAGGAACTAGGGGGATAAGCTGAATTCAGGAAGGAGGATTTTCAAAGCTAAAAATTAAAACATGTCTGTTTTGTGAAGAGGGGTCTAGAGCTCATCTGTAATTTTTCATTCTTTTCTCTGTTCATTTGCCACAAACAAACAAAATCACCAAGGTTCAAACTCAGGACCAGGAAGCAGGAGGAAATTGCTATAGTTAGAACTCCATGTGGATTTTTTTTCTGTGTTCTTTGTATATGTTTTTAAAAAATAAACAGCATCACTTAGTATTATTACTCTGGCCCACCGTAATTTCTTCTAAAGGGGGTTGAACACTATTGAATGGGTTAGTGCAAATAGGGGTGTGAAAGTTTCAAAGTGCATGACATTCTCCAGGGGACTTCTTACCAATACCAGGAAGCAAACTAAGAAATTTAAAAATCAAAACCCAATCTAGAATAACCAGAAGTCTGCATAGTCAGCAGACAAAGCCCGCACCCTTCCCTTACTATTCTGGGGTCCCCCCATTTCTCTTTTCCTCTGCTTGCCTCCACAGAGCATATAAACCCTGTTTAAACCTTCAAGAGCTGAATTCCAGGGTCTCTGCTTTCCTTGGCAGAGCTGGAAGAGAAGATGCCGGGTACAGTTTGGAGTAGCATGGTGAAACATAGCTTTGAAATGATGGATGGAGTTGGGGTGAAATAAATCACTGTTTAATCTGTATTGCTTTGCCCATGTGGGTGCACTTGGACCCACTGTGTATTTCCTGCATGATGACGTATTTGGTCTGCATTCCACCGCAGTGAAGCATTTCCCTCGGAGCCTGCCACAGTCCTGTTGGGAGCCTTCTGGAAGTCTGAGAGGTTTGGAAGAGTAGGCTAGTGAGATGCTAAGCTACTTGCTAAGTTTTTTTTTTCCTGTATAAAAAGGGGTCATGGCATGAGTGCTTTTGTGAGAAATGATCAGCTTTGGAACCTTGCCACTTGTTTTTGGCACTTTCTAAAAAACAACACATTTTCTCTGGTTAGACACCTGAAACAGCTGCAATGTTCCTGTGATGTTGGGCATAAACTGTCAATTTTAGGTTGAGTATTATTTTATGAAGCAGTTTTTACAGTTGAGTAAATACAGGTGTATTTACTGGATCACGATGAGAAAATGTATTTCATGCACTCAGTGTATTCCTGCGGTGCAGTGGAAAAAGAATGGCATTTAGAGTCAGATCTTCCCGAATCCCCGATCTGCCTCATTGCTCTGTGTCCCTGCACAAGTGACTTAGTGTCTCTAGGCCTCAGTTTCTTCATTTATAAAATGGGTTCATATCACCTTCCTCATAAAATTCCTGTGATGGTAGAATGAGCTAATAATATACAGAAAGTATATGTACTAAAATGTGTACAAATATGTATTTGTGTATGAATGTATGTGTGTGTGTGTGTGTATCTATATCCAGTATATTCCTGACACATGGCAGGAATCAATAAATAGTCTTTCTTCCCTGCTTTCATTTGATCTAGTTTCCTAAAAAAATTAGCAATGCTTGCTGGTGATCCATTTGATTCAGTGTTAACATCGGTTCATTACTATCTTAGAGCCAGTGGGACAGAACTTGCACGAAAGTAGGTCTCGAGGAGCCAGGTCCTATCGCCTGCTCTGCCACAAGAACACCTGTGCTGGGCAAGTTGCCCGGGGCCCTAAGCTCCTCCTTCCCTGGCTTACCCTCCCCTGTTCCAATCTGTAAACCTTGCTCTGTTTAATGATGGCATGTGTATCATGCCTGCCTTCTAATGTGGCCTTAGGATCCACACTTTTTTCCTAGGAAATCTGGCATTTTGCAACTTACTTCCTTCTCCATTCTGATATTTGAGTACACATACTGGGCATATGTATATTTGTTTATAAATCATGTGCATTCACAATATACTAATACATTATGTGTATAAGTATAACACATAAAAATAGAAATAAATGGGTAAGATAATAAGAATAAATAGAAGATATACTTTATTCATAATTCCAGTAGCCCATCTTGCACTACTCTTGGTTTTTAAAAAATTATTGTAAAATACATCTAACACAAAATTTACCATCTAACCATTTTTAAGTGTGTGGTTTAGTCACATTAAGTACATTTGTGTTGTTATGTGACTCTCACTACCGCCCATGCTTAGAACTCTATACATATTAAACACTGACTCCCCAGCCTCCCTCCCCCAGGCCCTGGCAACCACAGTTCTGCATTCTGTTGCTACAAATTCAACCACTGGCATGAATGGAATCATACAGTATTCGTCTTTATGTGATTGGCTTATCTCATTTATCGTAATGTCCTCAAGGTTCATTCATGTTTTAACATGTATGTGTACCACATGCTGCTTATTTGTTCCTCTGCTGCCAAATGCTCAGGCTGGTTCCGTGTTGCACCGCTCCTGCTTTTGAGACTCCAGGTGTGGCAGGTGGTCCGAAACCTCTGGTCAATGTGTATGCTGGGTCACAAGGAAAAATGTGTCATTGTCCTTGGCTGAGGATTCAGTCCAGTGGTTCCTACTGTGGCTGTACATTTTAATATTCTGGAGAGATTTTATTTTATTTTATTTTATTTTATTTTATTTTATTTTATTTTATTTTATTTTATTTTATTTATTTTAATTGTTGTTCAAGTACAGTTTTCTGTCTTTTACTCCCATCCCAGTGCCCCCAGCCCTCCCCACCTCCCTCCCATTTCCACTCCTCCCCCACCCCCTAGTTTTTGTCCATGTGTCCTTTATACTTGTTCCTGCAAATCCTTCCCCTTTTCCCCTGAAATTCCCTCCCCTCTTGCCTCTGGTCACTGTCAGCCTGTTCTCTATTTCAGTGTCTGTGGTTATATTTTGCTTGTTTATTTGTTTGTTTTGTTATTTAGGTTCCTATTAAAGGTGAGATCATATGGTATTTGTCTTTCACTGCCTGGCTTATTTCGCTTAGCATAATGCTTTCCAGTTCCATCCATGCTGTGGCGAAGAGTAGGAGCTCCTTCTTTCTTTCTGCTACATAGAATTCCATTGTGTAAATGCACCATAGTTTTTTGATCCATTCATTTATTGATGGGCACTTAGGTTGCTTCCAGCACTTGGCTATTGTAAATTGTGCTGCTATGAACATTGGGGTGCATAGATTCTTTTGGACTGGTGTTTCAGGGTTCTTAGGATATAATCCTAGCAGTGGAATTGCTGGGTCAAAAGGCAGATCCATTTTTAGTATTCTTAGAAAATTCCATACTGTTTTCCATAGTGGTTGTACCAGTCTGCAATCCCACCAACAGTGCACTAGGGTCTCCTTTTCTCTGGAGAGGTTTTAAAACTAATCTATGCTGGGGTGTTTCTACCGTGGATGCTAATTTGACTAGTCTGTGATGGGAACAGTATTTCTTTAAAGGCTTGATGTCTGTATTTTTTAAAGCTCTCAGATTGTTCCATTGTGCAGCCAAGTCTAAGAATTATTGATTAAGGTTCTTAAGTCTATTTTTTGATGATGTAGTTTTAGCACTTTGTATGTGTTCTTTCATTTTCTTATTTTCTTTTCCACTTGCACAGTCCACTGAAGATCTCTTTAAAGCCAGAAATTGCTCTTCTTTAATACCCAGTGATTGTTATCTTTGTTGCCATTGGATTTGAGAGTCTCGATGGATGATGATCTATGAATGCAGCAGCTGTGATACCACTCCCGGGAGCAAACGCACTCCCCTTCAGACGGAGCCCTCATGACACAGTGGTTACTCCAAGGCTCAGGGTAACAGAGACCAGGGTTACGTAGGAGGTTTTGTAATAGCCTGTATGATGCACCTACTTCTCTAAGTTACTGTTGTTTATTAGAGTAATTAGAGAATAAATAAACAAGCAAACTATGACACAAACTAAATATGTAGCTAGTTTGAAAAACTGACACATTTGAGATAGCTTGGGGCGGGGGGGATGTACTTCCCAGTCTACTCAAGGGAAATTAAATACTCTTGTGTTTTATTGATTTCCACTAAGCTCATCTGCACATTGTTTTATGAAAGCTAAGTGAGGAAAGGAAGGCCATAATTTTTGGAAGCATAGATTTTAGATGCAGAGATTTTGATTTTGCTTCCAGGAAATGAACCCTTTCTGCAGGGAAGTGCCCACCCATGGAAGGCATTTTTCATGTCCATCCAGGTACGCAGCAGTGAGTAGCTGATGGAGAAAGCATCCTGCCTGAGCTGATGCTTTCTTTCTGCCTCAGACCCCTGAAAAGTACAGGAAGAGGCAAGGCATCATGGGAGAGCTGCCCACTTTGAGCATCCAAGCAAGTAATAATGATGACCTGTCTGTGGATACAGTAAATGAAGTGGAAAAGGGGGGCCACATTATCAACCCCCTCTCTGTTCTGTACTCCACTGAAAAATCCATTTGTTTCTCACCACTAAATGAATATTGAAAAATCCAGAAGAGGAAAATGGACAGCCGCAGAAAATGCCTTCATTCCTCAGCATTCATTGTAGCAATATTACCCGTGTGCAGATTATGTGCTAGCCCCTGGCATTTGAAAACAAAAGGGCGGTTACTTGGCAAGAATGAAGTTTTAATCCATGCATTTGAGTACAGTATGTATTGGAATAAGCACTTTCAGCATAAGGCTATGGGAACAATAGATCCTGGGTTGAGTCCAGTTCAGCCACTGTTGGGTTACGCGTGTAACTGTGCTGTGGCTCTGACACTCTTGTGCCAGAATAGGCTTTGAATCGTCTTTGGGGCACACTTAGTCACAGTGACCATTTGCTTCCCGCCAACTGCATGAACGTCCGTTATCTTGTTCAGTTCACAAAATAATTCTGGATATAATTGTCCCCATTTTTCAGACATGGAGCGTGAAGTTTGGAGAGATTGACTTTGACTGTTGAATGCTAATATTTGAGTGTAAAATCTCATTTTCATGCAGTGGAAGACCCCAGAGTCTTGGAATTTGAAGGGACCTTAGATTTTACCTACTCGAGTTCCCTTGTAATTTCCTTCTGTTCCGTCCTAGAGAGATGGTCATTCCACACATGCTTAAGATGACTCCACGAGGTTCTTAGAGAGATGCTCGGTGGCCCGCAGAATCATTCACAGTGAAAAGAGTTCTAGAGCAGTCATGGCCGAGGTGGTACATATCTCACTTGACAGTCTTCAACTATTTTCATTTTGGGATTACCAGTTAGAAATATCATGAGAATTCTCTTGCCCTAGTTAGAAGGAACTAATGTGTCTAAAGAGGATAAGGCACGTTAAAATAATGAACTGGTTCACCCTGACCAGTGTGGCTCCATTGGCTGGAGTGTCATCCCATAGACTGAAAGTTCACAGGTTCAATTCCAGGTCAGAGCACATACCCAGGTTACAGGTTTGATCCTCAGTTGGGGCATGTATGAGAAGGTAGCCAATTGATGTTTCTCTCTTGCATTGATGCTTCTTTCTCCCCCCGCCCCCCATCTGCCTTTCTATCTAAAAGCAAAGAAAATATGTAATATGTGCTTGGGTGAGGATTAAATAAATAAATGAATGAGTACATAAAAATAAAGAACTGTTCAGTATAATTTGTAATTAAACCATTAATGCTTCCTGCAAATTGTTTTGTAACTTTAAGAAGTTTTTACTTCTATACTGCACAAAAAAAAGTTTTCTTGGTCAATTGGCTGATGTGAGTTTTGGCTTTGCTTTAAATTATTGATTATGTTTGAAAGGGGGAGGGACTTTCTGATGAGAACAGCACTCTCTTTAATAAGCTTTCACAAAATCAATTTCTCCCCTTCCTGCCGTGCTCCTGCGGGGTACTGAAGCTTAAGAACCGTGGAAAGCATTTTTCTCCCACATTTGTCTTTCTAATTTTTTTATTAGCCCTTTTCCCCCACTCCATGTTTGTCCCAACAATTTCCAATAAAAATTTTTTTGAATGGCTTCCTTTGTGCCTGAAAGAGCAACGTGTGTGTGAGGGTTTTTGCTCTTTAGGTGGCTATTTAGTATCCATCATGGGTGACAGATAATGTAATAGATTCATGTTCCAAATGCCCTGTTTCTCGATCTTGTCTCTTGAATGGATAAGTCAGATCATGCATCAGTGTCTTTCCAACTGGAAGCAGCTCAGTGGTGAATGCACCTTTCTCCCTGCCTCTGTCTCAGCTCTTCTGGACCAGAAGGCATGGATTTCATTTGCAGGTGGAGCTTCAGGAGCCTGGTGTCTGGGCAGATGTGTACGGGAGAAGCAGTTTCTTTCTCCCCCATGTAACGAGATTCTGCAATGCTTGGGCTAATTAACTGAATTCTCGTTTCCACGTGAAACTGTGTGCTTTGCTTTAAAATTTAGAGCTGCATTGGAGGTACGTGAAGGAGGTCAGGAAACTACTGAGAAATGTAGCTCAGAAACCTAAAGGATGCTGGTAGCAGAGCAGCTGAGAGTGGACTGCACTGTCACAGCCAGAGACTGTAAGTAATCTCTGATCATGCCTGGAATTTCAAGGGTTATCACTTGTTTCTGGATTGCCTCAGAACTTCATTTTTCACATCATCATCGTTATTATTTTGCTAGGCTGGCCAGGGAATCATAAAAAGAGCGAAATGAGCAATTTTGAAAGGATGAAATAACTTGAAAAGAGTTGTCTCAAGTTCAAGGTCTCAGCTTTGTTGTGAAGTTTGTAAATTGTGGCCTGTGGAGCTTGACAGTTTTCGAACAGAACCAGAATCTGTTAGAAAGCGTCTGTTTCCTCCTTCACGTGCCACTAATTTCTTCTCTAGGAGAGCCTATTCAGTTATTCAAGTAGAAAAAGTCTGTACTCAGGATAAACGAATCAGCAAGTTCACTTCAGCCAACGCTTTAGGACAAAGCAGAATAACTTTTCACTATAACGAAACAGAAACTGGGTCTGAAGACTTGTCGTTATCACCAGTGACACTTTTCTTCCATAGTTTGAATGATATTTGGAAATGCTTCCCTCAACTTCCCAGAAATTACTGATGTTCATCTTTTTACTAGCATCACTGTGATTCAAATTAATTAATTTGGGCACATTATCTTTTTATTGTTTTAATACTTAGAGATTTAATGTGATTAAACTGCAACAGAATGGAAAAGTATTACTTTAATTTCAGTATAGCTGGTAAGAAATCTGCCTTTGATACTGAATACAATTGTGGTGATTTTAATCTTCTCCTTCATTACAGTCTGTGGATTAGTTGATATATGAATGTGAATTCAGTACAACTTAAGTAGATTTTACAAGACAGTGAAATCATTACTAACCTGAGAACACCTCTCCTGCCCATAGTCACCTCGCAGCCCACGCTCCGCTCACTGTCAGGTCTATACTGAGATTCCACACTGCTTTACGTAGCCTGCTGAGATGGACCTTAGTTATTAGCTCAGGCAAACTTACCACCAGCGGGTTGTTAGTTATTTTTTAAAATACCTAAGTAGATAGTTTAAGGTTTAATCAACTTATTAATTGCATAAATCAAGGCTTATTCATTGAAGACAAGATTAAGGCAACATAGGGAAATATAAATATACAATTTAAAATCTCTTGTAAAGCATACATAGGATTTCAAACACCTGGTGCAAGAAAAGAATGTAAAATGTGTTATCAATAATTTTTATATTGATTACACATTGACATTTCGGTTATACTGTAATAAAGTATGTTATTACAATCTCTAACTCTACTGAGAGGTAAGGATTGTTAAACATATTTTCTGCATATCCTTTTTTTAAAATGTTTTATTGATTATGCTATTACAGTTCTCCCATTTCCCACCTTCATTCCCCTCCACCCTGCACACCCCCTCCCACCCACATTCCCCCGCTTTAGTTCATGTCCATGTGTCATAAGTTCTTTAGCTTCTACATTTCCCACACTATTCTTGCCCTCCCCCTGCTTATTTTCTCTCTGCTGTCTATGCTACTTATTCTCTGTACCTTTTCCCCCTCTCTCCTCCTCCCACTCCCCTGTCGCTAACCCTCCATGTGTTCTCCATTTCTGTGGTTCTGTTCCTGTTCTAGTTGTTTGCTTAGTTTGCTTTTGTTTTAGAAGTGGTTTTCTTTGTTTTTTATTTTTTTAAGATTTTATTTATTTATTTTTAGAAAAATGGGGAAGGGAGGGAAAAAGAGAGGGAGTGAAACATCAATGTGTGGTTGCCTCTAGCACACCCCATACTGGGGATATGGCCTGCAACCCAGACATGTGCCCTGACTGGGAATCAAACCGGCAATGCTTTGGTTCACAGGCCTGCGCTCAATCCACTGAGCTACACCAGCCAGGTTAGGCATAGTTGTTAATAACTGTGAGTTTGCTGTCTTTTTACTGTCCTATTTTTTATCTTCTTTTTCTTAGATAAGTCCCTTTAGCATTTCATATAGTAAGGGCTTGGTGATGATGAACTCCTTTAACTTGACCTTATCTGAGAAGCACTTTATCTGCCCTTCCATTCTAAATGAAAGCTTTGCTGGATAGAGCAATCTTGGATGTAGGTCCTTGCCTTTCATGACTTGGAATACTTCTTTCCAGCCCCTTCTTGCCTGGAAGGTCTCTTTTGAGAAATCAGCTGACAGTCTGATGGGAACTCCTTTGTAAGTGACTGT